>JAGKTI010007134.1:0-19244 GCA_018397915.1 Birgus latro
GCATGCGTCGGCCTTGGTCACCTAATGGCAGCTCTCCATGCTGCTCGAATCCTGGCAGCCTCCCTGTTCAGTCCCTTATCCCTTAATGACCTCGTCCCATGTCTTTCTCGGTCTACCCCTCCCCCAATATCAACACTTCTCACCCTCTGTACCCAATTATCACCTCCAATCCTCTCCACATGTCCAAACCACCTCAGCCTTCCTCTCCTCATTACAACACCAATACACTCCAGTCCCATCCTACCTCTCAACTCTTCCATCGTAAACCCAGCCCCCCCAGGCCTTGCACGCAGGGACGCACTGCACATCCACCTAATCATTGTCATTTCTGTACGTTTAAACCTGCAAATATCCTCTTCCTTTACTGCCCAGGTCTCACTACCATACAGCATCACACTCCTAACACATGCTGCATACAAAGACCCCTTAGAATGCAAGAAGAGTCCTCTCAATGTCAGGAGAGGCAACAGCTCCTTGAACTTCCTCCAACCACTTCTCACTCTAGCAACCGAGCTAACTCCAGCCCCACCTCCGGCACATAACATGTCTCCCAAATAACAATACTGTGTATATATATACTGTATATCCCATCCATACACTCCCATTCTCTCACACTCTCACCTGTCAATTTAGTGTCAGTTAATCCACATACATCCACTTTCGCACCCTCAAGCACCTGAAATTTAGTATCAGTTAATCCACATACATCCACTTTCGCACCCTCAAGCACCTGAACATCATTTGCACCCCTTACATTCCATGTAGCTATCCGTACAATATCCATTGTTCGGTCCTGAGTCGTCACCTTTTGGTCAGTCCTGGTCCGAGGCTTCTTGTTCGTATTTTTAGTTAGCTGTTTTCCGGGAAGGGGCACTAACCCTCCGCCAAACATTCAAATAAGTGTAGATCCAGTGCATCCATACTGAAACTTTAATAAATTTCTGATAAATGTAAATAATTTTCTGAGAATAAATAAAAAAGGGATGCTGGTGAGTTGGCTCCACGTGTCGTGTCCTGGGCAACATACACATAAATTTTAAATGATGTAGCTATTTGCATATGGCAGAAATCCACCAAAAAGTTTTGGGGCCCAGTGGGACCCCATCAGCCTCCCATTTAATTAGAAAGGCTCAGCTCAAGAAGAGCTGGAAGAAGTGATGGAGACAAGATGTGGAACCATGTACCGGAATGCAATTTACTGGGCAAGATTCCGGACCCATGTACAGGCTCGTTTTTTTTTTTTTTTTATGTGTCCGACTCTGGGCATAGGCCTCACAGCCTGCTATCAAGGCCCAGTCGTGAATCCCTCCAGCAGCTTGCTCATGACCTGGAGAGTGTGGCACACGAGGCATACCCTGGAACACACCTAACCTGTTGGCTATTCCTCTGAGGGACCAGTTCATAAATGCTCTTGATAGTGCAGAGTTGAAACTGCAAGTGAAACAGGCACAACCAAGAGGCATGCAAGAAGTGCTAGCCAGGGCTCTAGAATTTGAGTTCAATGTCAAGTCCAGTACGTCCACTTTTCAGGCAGGTCTTGGTGCAGGATTCAAAGCAAGAAAGGCGCAGGTACGTGAAGCGGAAAAATTTGAAGGAAGTTGCTGGTACTGTGAAAAACAAGGACATAGGAAGGAGGACTGCTACAAGTGCAAGATGGAACGGGAGAAGATCAAAGGTATTTGCTGGTATTGTGAGAAGCCAGGACATCGGAAAGTGGATAGTTACAAATAGAAGAAGAACGAAACAGTGCAAGAAAACCGACGACTGCAGCAAAAGGGTGTTGGACATGTGGTGAGGTGGGACACTTCAGCAATGATTGTCCCAGTGAGAAGGAAGGCAAGTAGAAGGCTGCAGAAAACGAGATGGATGAGGGTAAATTAGTAAAGGCTGGTGTCAAGAAGCAACAACCAGCCAATTTTTTTCAAGAAGCCCCACCACCGAGAAAATGCAATAGAACTGCGATTGATAGTGTGCGAGAAGATGGAAGAACAGACAGCAAGCAGTATTGTAGGAATTGGCATCTTAGCAAGAAATGCCGCCGTGCTGCAGTGACAGGGCCAGTATCAGCTGAAGAAGGCCTGAAGAGGATCCAGATGGAGGATGCAGTTTTACAACCAGCGCTAGAGTGACTGCAGTGGAGTACAGTGCGACCATCTTGGCTAGAGTGACTGCAGTGGAGTACAGTGCGACCATCTTGGGAAGAGGTTCCCAGATTCAGCCCAATGAGTAAGAGCTGCTAGAGTCAGTGGGACCTTCTTCGTTTGAACAACGGACTACTGGAGCGTCTGTGGGTTACACCTGATGGCCTCAGCAAGTACTGGCCACTGGTGGTTCCGAAGAATATGAGGTCTGGGGTCTTGGATGAGTCTCATAACCAGATCACTAGTGGGCATCTGTCTGCTGCAACAGAGGTTCTACTGGACTGGCATGCTTCAAGATGTTGAAGAGTGGTGTTGGGCCTGTGATGTATGTTGTGCCAAGAAGGGACCCAAGAAACATGGTTGCGCCCCTCTCCAGCTGTACCAAGTGAGTGCACTGATGGAAAGAGTCACAGTGGACATTGCTGGACCTCCGCCACTCACAGAAGGAGGAAACCAGTATACACGTGTCGCCATGGACTATTTCACAAAATGGCCAGAAGCCTATGCCATCCCTGATCAAGAGGCTGCAACTGTTGCTCAGGTGTTGGATGACCAGTTATTCTGTCATTTTGGGACGCCACAGAAGCTGCATTCAGACCAGGGTAGAAACTTCGAGTCTGCTGTGTTCCATAAGTGCCGCAAGTTACTGGGGATCAAGAAGACCAGGACGATTCCATTAAAGCCAGAGTCAGATGGGATGGTGGAGAAATTCAACTGGACCCTGGAACAAGAACTGGCGAAGTACTACGTAGATGGACAAATGGAATGGGACCAGAAATTACCTGCATTACTGATGGCTTATCAGTCTATCCCACGAGTCTACTGGCTACAACCCTCCCTTCAATACTGATGTTGGGCCACAAGTTACGTTTGCCCGTTGACTTGTTAATGGGAAGATCACCTGGTGAAGTGCTGCCTACAGACACCTCCAGCTATGCAAAGCGTCTTCAGGAAAGGTTGGCTGAGCTACATCATCAAGCGTGAGAAACTCTAATGCTTTCAGGCAAAGTGATGAAATGCAAGTATGATGCCAAGACAAGTGAGATGAGCTTCACAGCTGTTGGCTAAGTTTGGTTATACAATCCTCAGCAGAAGAAAAGACAGACACCAAAGCTGCACAGCCCGTGGGACGGGCCATACCGTGTTGGACTGCCTAACAGATGTGACGTACTGGATTCGGGGAGGCAGGAAGTCTCGCTCAAAGGTGGTTCACGTGAATCGTCTGTGGGAATACCCTGAGCCAGGACAGTCGAGCTGAGACGTCTCCGAGGAATCGTGCTCTCTTGCAGCTGAGGGTGTTGAGGAGGAACACGGGGCTGAAGTACAAGAGGATGGTGAGAGTTTCCTGAAGGAGAAGTGAATCAGGAAGAGGACCAAGACATTCCTGGAGGAGTGATCTGTGTGAAGAAGCACGGACATCGTCGGAAGCGGCATAGAGGAAGACCTGATAAGTTGCCCAATTATTTTGTATATAATCAAATGTTTAGTTTGATTAAGGATTATGTTTTTATACATTGTGTAGTTTTGTTGGGGCGATGAAGGACTAGGGAGGGGGTAGTGTTGAGATGAGGGATTTGCTAGTTAGGTAGTCTGGAGGGGTCTTAGTATTTCTCTTAATTTTCTGTTACTTGTCAGAGTTGCCAATTAGCCTGCTACTGTGAAGGGAATTATTTTGTAAGGTTATACTTTAAATTTTGTGCTCTTCTCTATAATGTTTTATTTATGTGATTGTTAAGTAAACTGATGGTTAGGGAAATGTGTGCAGGTTGGACTGTCTGACTGTTGACTGCGTTAGTTCAAAGAGTTTAATCTTGTGTCTAGAGTTCATCGGAGTTTGGATTATGGGCATTGCCCAGTTCAATGGGAATATTATGTTGCTTTAATTCGAGGGAAATCCTAAGAACTCCCTCAAGTTACAGTCAACACAGTCTAGGGTGTAACAGTGACTTCAGGACCTGACAGGCGCTCGTCACTACTAGGTGGAGAGCTCGAAACGTAAGAATGAATGGATGGAGCGTGAATGTGATAGTAGGTTGTATGTATGCATAAGAAGCGCCCCTGGGACGATCCTGGCAGCGAGAGTACTGGTCAGTTCAGATGAGATGACCATGTTGCCACCCGGGCAGGAGGCTGGCTGGGGCACATCTTTCCACTGGATTTCGAGAGTTTATTGTGACAGAAAAGCGACTCCCTGGGGTACGCGATTTTACTTGTGGACCAACAGGTTCCACTTATGGGAGGAAGAGTCAGTGAAATTATTAACTCATTCTGGAGTTCATAGAAAGGGTCACGTCCCTAAGAAATATAGATGAATTAATTGAATGTTGACTTCCGATGTTAATTCTTTTTTTCAAGTGGATGGACCCGTGTAATGCCGTAATTTTAAGTATAATCTAAAAGTAGTCTAAGTTAGTATAAGTTAGTGTAAGTGTAGTGTAGACTGGATTAAGTGTGGTATGGGTGTGACCTTGAAACCTAAATATTTTTATCTGCGCAATGCACTGTCTAGCCGTTAAGTTCCATGTTCAAATTTAGTCTTTGTTAATATTCATCATGTAAGTATAACTCTATTATTGATGGAACTAAATCGAGCAACTATATGAATATGATTGACTTTGTACATATGGGCTAGCCAGTTCCCACCAGTTATGCATAACATCGTAACCTTGGACAGAGTTTAGTAATCGCGAGTGTCTGTCTACGTACTCTAATCCAGGGATTTATATGTCGACATTAATAGCACTCCCCTTTTGACGTATGTAGTAGTAAATTGACACTTATCTAAGTTCTAATTGCTAATAATAGTAATTTGTAATCGCGAATTTTGCTCACGGTGTCAGTCACGTAAGCCAACAACTGCGAACATAGCAATAGCTGGTCCAAATTCTCATTCGTCTCAGCTTCGATGTAAATATAGTTCCCGTACACTTATCACACAAATTTTAAACATCGTAAGTCAATTCTACGTGTGGGTCAAGTGTAAGCGTATGTTTCGTATCCCTTGGAAGTTTTTGTGAAGACATTAATGTTGCAGAGTAATCAGTCAAAGTCATAGCCAATTCCCGAATAGAAGTTTAAAAAAGGTTGGGAGTGGCGTACCCCGTTGTCACTCCCAAGCCGTTCTTCTGCTGTTACAGGTCAGTGCTTGCGCGCTAAATCCCCCCCCCCCCGTACCCCTTTTATTCGTGTACTGTAAATCCTCATATACATTAATATGTTAACTTGTTGATAGCCCCCCCCCAATTCCTTTTGTATCGTTGTCATTTCCACGCCGTTCTGCTATTACAGATCGAAACGAGAGTGCTGTGAAGCCGTTTGGCTCACTTAACTGCCTTAGCCCATATACACTAAAATCCCTCCTTTCTTAGTTCACGTAGCTCGAGCGCAAATATCGGCTGGTCCACTAGAATTTTCCATCCTTTTGTATACTGTGTTTAGCTAGATAGGTTTTGAGTCTTCATATATTTAGCCCTAAGAGAATATTGAATATTAATCCCCTTTGAGTATTAATCCTTTGTATAGTTCCTTTTTTTTTTAAATTGTGTCAAGTTATGTATGATCTTTGAGTTAATCTGTATATTCAGGCTTGAGAGAATATTCTGTGGTGGTAATATCTCAGTGCTTCTTCCCGAAGAGTCCGTTCGAGACCGCGTGTCAGTATCATTTTGAATATTGGTTTAATGTGTGAAGATTCATACTCCCGGAGGTGACAAACCTAGTGAATCAGTGTCATTTTGAGTGTTGATTCAGTTGTGAAGATTATATTCGTGGGTGATAATATCATTATGAGTATTTATTCATTTGTGAAGATTCATACTCATGCGTATCCATTTCTTTTGAATACTAACTCGTTGGTGGAGATCCATACTCTTAAAACTATTAATTTCTGATACTGCCTAGTGTCATCCTCAGTTCAAAGAGTGAGTTGTCCTTCGGTTCCTGTTCGTTCATGGTCCGAAGAGTAAACTGTTCTTTTGTTTCTTATTATTTTGTTGTCTTTTTTTTGTGTTTTTATTATTTAGTAAATATTAGGTTCAGTCTCTTTGAGTTTGAGTTATGCCATCCCCTAAGGAGAATTAATCGTGAGACTGAGTGGCCCGCAAGGTGTGCTAATATCTTCTTACTCAGGCACTCTTTAACCCGTCACGTCCTGACCGATTTCAGACCTCCGATACCCCCCAGTCCCCACCATTTTCGTTTTTTTTTTTTTTTTTGGCTCAAACCTTTGCTTTCGGTGAGAAACATCGAAAATTCATAGAGAAATGATGAGTAAGCTTTACGTTTTCCCTCTTTCTCAGGGAACCTGGCTATAGAAAACGAACTATGGAAGGGTTAGCTAATTCAAGCCACTTTAAATTACATATTTACTTATGTATTTGGTTCTAATTTATGTGTTGTACAAGACTATATTGGTTTTCACACATTTATATAGGCAATAGAAGCACTCTTCAGTCACCAAATACATCCACATATGTCATCTTCCTTTATGACATTACCACCTCATCACTTCTGTTTGTTTCTTGTTCTAGCTTCTTTATTTCTTTGTTCTCCACCTCAGGAAACACTTTCACCGTGAATTTCGTCATTGGAGAGACCGTGGGGCAACATACCTTTACTGGCCAGGTTACTGCTAACAGGTGAATTACCCAGTGTGGGGGGAAGGGGGGGTTAGGTGGGGCCAGGCAGTATTCCCACTTGACAGCAGGTAGAAGAAGGTCTCCCACATATGCCTACCAAAAATCACCCATGAAACCTGAAAATTGTGCAAATTATGACCCTTGCAATTGCACGATGTACCCATACATCGACGGGTGTAGCTGTGACAGAACGTTGCGACGTACCCATATGTCAATGGGATTCCTTGGGTTAATAAGATCACGCTACCTTATTTCTCTTAATCTCAAAAGCATCAAAATCCCTCATCATTTTCCCAGGTGGAATAAATTCCCAGCATTATGCTGGGTGGTGGCAGCATATTCTCTATGTCTCTAATCATTACGCTGTGGTACATCAATCGCCTCCTCTGCACTGGTGAGTAAAAGATCTGGATATTTCAATGGAGACCAAAAATTTTGGTATTACAGCATGTGGAGTCACAGGAGGAAGTGAAGGAGCATTTTGATGTGGATGAGGATGTGATAGGAAGCGTTTGGAGAAACACTTTAAGGTGGTTTGCCCATGTGGAGAGGATGGAGAGTGAGAGACTGACGAGGAGAGTGTATGTGAGTGAGGTGGAGGGGGGGAGGGAGGGGGAGACCAAGTATGAGATGGATGGATGGAGTGGAGAGGAATGAGAGAGGAGGTGTGTGAGCTGGGACCAGAGCAGTGAAATGGCAGGGGACAGAGTGACATGGAGCCGATTTGTTTGTGGCTACCACTTACAGGATTAAGGTGTCTTACAATAGATAGACAGATAGGTTATTAAAATAACAAGAGGGGTTGGTGGATTTTGCCACACCTCCTTCGACAAACATTATTCAGGACCATAATTTCTGAGGGGCTAGGGGGACTATAGCCCCCCCAATGTTTTAATTGGTAAAAACTCCAATTAATACTGCAATAACCCACTTCAGAACACTTCAACATTCTTTGATCAGTCTCCGGGGAGGATGTCTTTCACTGGGTGGTAATTGTTCATCCACTGGGTTAGGTTCAAAAGCTTCTTCCAGGGGTTCTAAGAGCCACTCTTCACCTCCATAACAGGGTTTCACTTGTCCTGCGGCTCTTTGTATCTTTTTTTCCGTGAACACATTTTCTGCCATGTACACACTTCCATCCATCAACACTTCCACCACACGATACAGACCATCCCATTTCACTTAATCCACACAAGAGTTCCAACGCCAACCACTTGGTTCTTTCGCCTTCAGTTAGCCACGTCTCTATACCATCATGAAATCTTCCGGTGATTTTCCCAAATGAAAGCATGGGCAACCGCCATCTTGTCTTCCTCACCGTCGACGGAGGGTAAAGGCACACGGACCAGCCTAGGTGGATGCGAGAGAAGAAGGCAAAGTAAGGTTGCTGTCCTGTAGATGTATGGACCGCCTGATTCATGGGAATCTGACATGGCTGGAGCAGTTGGGGCCAGCGAAGACGGTGGCCCTGACATAAGGCAGAAAGGGTCGACATCAGGGTCCTGTGCACCCTCTCGGTTATTCCATTCCCTTGGGGATGATAAGGGGTCGTGTAGTAGTGGGTAATATGGTGATGCTGGCAGAACCGTTGAAAGTCTTTGCTGATGAACTTGCCTCCGTTGTCCAGGACAATACTGCGAGGTGTGCCATGGTCTGCCACATACTGCCCAAGTTTGTCTGTGATGTGTGTGGACTGTTTTGCTGTGAGGGGGAAGAACCTAACGAATCGGCTATAATGGTCCACTACTGCAAGAACATGGTGATAATCCTGAACTCCAGCAACCATGTCAGTGAGATCTATCCCAATCCTCTCCAGAAGTTTATTCACTGGGGGCAATTCCTTCCACTGTTACTGCAGTCCAGTGTCCTGTTGGAATCTTTGACAAGTTACACATTTTTTGACATACACACATCCACCTTAAGATTTTGCCATTAATAGAGTTCTTCAGCCTTTTTAATAGTTTTCTTTTGACCTAGATGACCGGTTAACTCATGTGCATGATGAGGAGCCTGAACAACTAAGGTACGAGGAACTAGGAGACTATAATGAAAACTACCGTCTTCCTTCTCGCGCACAAAATGTAATACTTCGCCTACCAAGGCAAACTGATCTAAGGTGGTTTTTGGTAGTCTTTTGGCAGGGACTCTACCACCTTAAAGATACTGCGCTAGTTCTCCCCACACAGGTTCTTCTCTTTGCTGGTCTCTCATTTGTTCTCGGTCTAACCCGAGCCATGTGGCTTCAGGTGAATGGACTACTGCTCGAACTGGGCGTGATAACTGGTCTGCTATAAAATTGTTGTTGTCTTTAAGATACTAAATGTCATAGTTATATTCTAGCATTTTTAGAATTCATCAGTTCATCCAAGGTGATTTAGTCTTGCAGTTGAATACGCTCGTGAGAGGTTGGTGATCAGCAACTATGGTAAAACGGGTACCCCATAGGTAATGATGGAAATTCCACCACGCAAGGACTACAGCTAGGGCCTCTTTATCTGTCACTGAATACCGAGCCTCACAAGATTTCAATTTTTTTTAGAAATACCCGATTGGCTTGTTGGTACCATCCAGCTGAATATGGCCCAGGACTCCCCCAACAGAAGTGTTACTGGCATCCGTAGTGAGGATAAATGGTTGTTCTACCTGAGCTCTAACTAAGACGGGAGCATTCGTAAGACAAGATTTAAGATGTTTGAAAGCTTTCTGACATTCGTCCGTCCAGAGAAATGTCGTTCGAGATCATTTCGTCCGACCAGAGAAATATCGTTCGAGATCTAGTCAAATTGGTAAGGGGCATAGCAATCCATGCAAACAATGGGACATGTTTTCTGTAAAACCTGCACATACCAAGGAATCGCCTCACTTCCTTTACGGTGGTGGGAGGTTTCATCTTCATGACCGCTTCAGCATTCTTCGGATCAGGTTTACTTCCCTCAGCAAAGATCTGATGACCCAGGAAAGTCACTTCTTTACATCCAAATTTGCATTTACTGAGATATAATTTCACTCCGTTGTCAGTAACTCTAAAAGTTGTTTCAACTGCTCCAGTAGGACAGAGAAGCTAGGTGCCCAAAGGATCAAATCATCTAATTGGTTCTTGACCCAACCCTTATGTAGAAGAGGTGCTAGTAATGAAACCATTCGCCACGAAAAAATTACGAGGGAATTAAGACCGAATGGGAGGCGTCTATATCGACATAGTGTGACCCCGTCACTGGAGGTAGTGAGGTCACGACTGTCTTTGTCTAACAGAATATGGAAATACGCCTCTTGAATGTCCAGCGTGACATAATACTGATGTCCGGCCGCTTGTTCAACTAGCTCATCCAGCCGTGGGAGGGGGTAGATGTCTGTCGCGAGGTGTTGATTCACATGGTGATAATCGAGGCACATACGTTTACTACCATCCGGCTTGTTTACAAGGACAATAGGTGACAACCAGGCTGCGGTAGATCGCTCGATAATTTCTTTGTCTTCCATATCTTTTAGCATATCTGCGTAATCTGCTTCGCTTGTTCGGGATAGCGATACATTGGTCCACGACTGGGCTGAGGGTCAGCTACTTTAATATGAGCGGGAGGACCTCTGATGAGTCCTAACTCACTTTTCTCGAGAATAAAGAGAGAGTCATACTCAAGGATCAACTGAGTTAAGTCCTCCCACTGGTCACTAGTGAGATGTTGCCAATTGTGTTCTCCAATCAGGGCTTGCAGTCTCTGAACACGTGTCCCGCTTTGTTTGACTTGATCATTCTCTGGGAGAAGGTTATTGTGAATTTTAGTAACATTAATCTTACCAAGGGATGCATTATCAACTCCCGTATGATCCGACAATTGTGCCCTCACGAAATACCTTTTCCTTTTTGGTCGCATTAGTGAGTGGGAAGTAGACTGAATTCTCAGAACTGACTTGAACTAAATAAGGGTGACTGTTATGACTGACCCTAGGTTGAGGATGAACAATGAGGTTAGTACCTGGGTCTTCCTGTACAGGAACTGGCATAAACTGAGACTGATATGGGTCTACCTTCACGGTGGTAAGAAGATTGATTTGCGAGAAGTGTCGTGATGGGTTGGAGAGTTCTACTGGATCAGCTCTCACTCTTCCCACTTTGTTCCTCTGTCAGCGAATATGATTCACAACATAAAGCAGAGGTTCTTAACCTGGGGGGCGGGGGCGCGCCCCCCTAGGGGGGTGTGAGTAAATTCCAGGGGGGGCGTGAGGCTGGGGGGAAAAGTAGGAATTTCTCTAATTATATTTGTAATTCTCATAACAAGAGCGTGGCCAATATCAAGATAATTGTGAAAGAAATACAAAATATGCTTGGACGGCTTTATGAACTATGATAAGAAGTAGCAATACTTCTAGATTCACAGCAGAAGGCAGATCACGACAAGTTCCAGTCTGAAGGCTTTCTGCTATCTCTAGCTTACCTGGTGGACATCTTCGAAACGCTGAATGCAATCAGCCTTAAACTACACCATTCGAGCCTTCATGGCCAAACTCGACCTCTGGAAATATCGAATTCAGGATGGAAATACAGCCAGTTTTAGTAACTTGGATTCTGCTTTCATTCACATTTACCTTGAATCTGTTGAAAAAAATAAAATAATAATCACTCATCTGACTGACTTGAAAGCAGAATTAATCAGATACTTTCCAGATATAGATGAGAAGCGTGAAACCTGTAAATTCATCAGAAACCCATTTCAATGTAAGGTAGCTGATGTTTCGGATGAAGTGCAAGAGTATTTTCTTGAGTTGAAGTTCAACTCCTCAGCTGAGGAAGACTTCAAAGAACTGGATCTTGAGACGTTCTGGGTCAAGTACCTTCCTGTTTACCCTCTGATCTCACATCAAGCTCTTCGGATTCTAATAATGTTTGCATCCACGTCTCTTTGTGAAGCTGCATTTTCCATGCTCATTGTTGTCAAGACCAAGTACAGAAACCGGCTGAACGTTGAAGCGGACTTACGTTGTGCACCCTCTGGCATTCGACCACGCATTCAAGATCTGGTAGCTAAGAAGCAGAGTCAAGTATCTCATTAAATTAGTAAGAATGCATTCTCATTAAATATGCTGGGTATATTGTTTGCACAGAATTCATGCTCAATAAAACGACTAAAAACACCCTTTTTTCAGTTTTTCCCTAAAATCTTGGGAGGGAATTTTATCAATTCGGTTGAAGATGGGGGGGCGGGGCGTGGAGAGGACCAAGGACTAGAGGGGGCATGGAGGGAAGGACCAACTACTAGGGGGGGCGTGGTAGTAAAAAGGTTAAGAACCACTGACATAAGGGGTGCCTCCCCATGTCATGACTCTCTCTGCTTCATCCCACATGAGCGGAGCTTGACCTAGCATGTCACAACCTAGGAGCAGGTCGGTACTAATATAAGAATTTGATACTATCGGGAACAATTGTTTATGAGTCTTCTCATCTTCAACTGCTATTTCGGCTCGCAGCATTCCTAATATTCTCAAAGGGGCGCCTGTGACTTCTTGTAAACGCGGCGGGTTTCGTCGAGTATTTACTTCTCCCCCGATTTACTTGACAGCGGACTCCTTAATTAAAGTGTAGTTACTCCCGGTATCAATTACAGCTTCTACTATCTTTCCATTTATCACTACATTAACCCGCCGAGTCCCGACCGGTTTTTTACCCAGCCTACCCCCAGATCCCGACCGGTTTTTTACCCAGCCTACCCCCAGATCCCGACCGATTTTCGACTTTTTGTTTTTTGGCTGAAACCTTCGCTTTCGGTGAGAAACATCGAAATTTCATAGTGAAATTGTGATCCTGAGGTAAAAAAATGTTGATACAGGTGTCACTCAACCCTACGTTTTCCTTCTTTTTCAGGGTACCTGACTAAGAAAACGAACTATGGAAGGGTTGCCTAATTCAAGCCACTTTAAATTACGTATTTATTTCATTTATTTGGTACGAATTTATGTGTAGTAAAAGTCTATAATGGTTTTCACACAATAATATAGGCGTTTATAAGCATTGTTCACAAACCCAAAACCCCAGTATATGGCACCTTCCTTTAGGACATTACCACCTCATCACTTCTGTTTGTTTCTACCTCTAGCTTCTTTGTTTCTTTGTCCTCCACCTCAGGAATCACTTTCACCGTGAATTTCATTAGAGAGACCGTGGGGCAACATACCTTTACTGGCTAGGTTGCTGCTAACAGGTGAATTGCCCAGTGTGGGAGGAAGGGGGGTTAGGAGGGGCCAGGCAGTATCCCCGCTTGACAGCAGGTAGAGGAAGGTCTCCCACATATGCCTACCAAAAATCACCCGCGAATGTTGAAAAATGTGCACACAATGGGCCTTGCAGTTGCGTGACGTACGGTGTACGTCGTTGGGTCTGTCCGCGGAAAAAAGTTGCGGCATACAGCGTACGTCGATGGGACTCGGCGGGTTAATGGTGTGAGATGTATGGCTGCCAGATAGTCATAATTTCTGAGGTGGATCTCGAGAATCTTTTGATATGGGGTCATTTTGTTCTGGAGATCTGTAATTACATCCAGGGCACCCACGGTCTCCACAACGACATCTGGGTCTGCGGCAATCAAAACAATGTCCAGGAGGGGGTTCTAGCCAACAATCTTGGAGGTTATGTGATGAAGTTAAACAGTGGGCACAATATTTACCACTAGATGTTTTGGAGATATTAGGCTGCCCTTTATTCACTTGCGCTAGGCTAGATTTGAGCTCGTGGACCTGGCACTTTAACTCTTCCATTTTGTCTATCGGTCTATCTTGACTCAAGCCGTCTCTCTGCTTCACCACAGTGGACGGCGACGGTCAGTTTTCTAACTTCCTTCCCTTGACATGACTTAAGCTTAGCAGGCACCGCATTGACACAAGAGGTCTGACTCACTTCCATCAACTGACATTCGTGTTCAATTCTATCTAAGAACTTCTTCAATGGATACTCATCATTTAGGAATCCCTCGAGTTTTACGAGTTTTACTCGTGATGGGAGAGGTAAGCTGTACCACAACTTCCGTGGATGGTCTTGTCGCGGTTAGGGAACTTTTCACTAAGGAATTTATATCCTATGGCCGCATTCTGGCAGATGAAACAGTGCCTGAAGGCCTGGGATGATTTATCCAATCATAACACACTGACTCCAATTCCTGCCAAGCCCGGTATAGTGTACAATCCTGACCCCCTGAAAATCAGGACTCCTTGCATTCATTACGCATGCGCAGTCGGCTGCCAGACGTACGACTCATTCGCAGCAAAAGTCCTGCAGAGAGAAGAACTAGCGGGAGTAAAAGGCGAAAGATTTATGCGATTTGAAGGGACAACTAGCGGGATGATTGGTTATTTCGTACGTCAGTGAACTCGGGAATTTTGCCACCTAATTCCGTGCTGATTTAACAATTCAGTCCCATAATTTTTACTAGTTTGGTCTTACTTGCCATTGTAAGGTCTCTTTCTCCTTCGATCTGAGTACAATGAGCCTAATTCTGTGTGCCAAAAATTAACTTGAGAACGAATCCTCAGTAAACAAAAGTAGTTGTTTGTTGGGAAAGACAGATTGCCTACCGATATTTTCATTTTGATTGTAGTTATAGCCCTATTAAAGTTATTACAAGAGATTTACCTCCCATATATGTACTTTCTTCGAAATTATGTGTGATGGTAATCAGTGGTTTGGAGATGGTTAAGCAATTACCAACGATAACGAAGTTGCATAAGCTGTTGATCATGGTAAAGCATGGGTAGAAATGTCAATATATACGAAATGACAGAAACCGAGTTACATATAGAATTTAAAATGGAATTTCAAGGAATTTTGTTCAGAAACCATCTGACAGTCGATTCAGTGACCATAGTTGTGGGAAACGTGCAGAAACCACGAGGTGTTGCACCTTTAATAAAGCATAATAACCTGTGAGTTTTCTTATCATTGCCTGCCATCCCTCCTACTCACGCACACCATCTCATATATTTCTCTTCATGCATCCCTCCAGTTCATCCTTTGTCTCCCCCTCTTAGAGAGGGCCGGATATCAACAAATCATTGCTGTGTGCGGTTCATATTCCTGCTCTTTCCGCTGTTTTTGCCTTCCAACAACCTTCTGTCGTTGCAGGGAGCAACATAAAGGTCCAGTGCTCACTTTACCAGTGGTTGTGTTTTTAGGGTGTTTGGACTTAGCCTGTAGTTTGGGGGGAAAATTCAGTGCGGTAGACGGGGCGGACTTAGCCTGTAGTTTGGGGGGAAAATTCAGTGCGGTAGAAGGGGCCCCCCTGGTCGGGTTTTCTCGTTTCTGCGCATGCGCAGTACGACCTGTGTGACGTCATGGACTTCCCCTGCTACCATTGGTCTATACTGTCGTGCTTGTGAAGCTGACGCCACGCTCACCCTGCTACCTGCAGCATCAGCATGGAGTACTCTGGCCCTGCCACTCTAGAGGACATTAAAGCTGATCTGGCGCTGAGTGACGAGGATGAGATGTCTCAGAGTGACTGGCCACAGCTACCACAAAGCAGCAGCAATGTCTCGTTAGCTGGGGAAGTAGCTAATGATCCAGCACTATCTGTACCTGCCGCATCTCACCCAGTCGGGCAGGCATCTTCCTCTGCCAAGCGTCCTGTACATAACACCTCGGTTAGCAACAGTGAGCCTTCATCCCCTGCTGCCAAATCCTCCAAGCGGCAAGAGACTTCTCGTCCTCTGCAGGGAGAAACTGGCCTTGGATCAAACACTCCTCGTCCCCTGCAGCTTGTTCATTCCCCCCAAGTTTCATCAATGCTTCCTGCCTCTACTCCTCCAGCATTCGCTCCCAGGGCTGACTACATCAAGCTTTTATTCAAAGACAACCCAACGGTGGACATCAAACTTCGATGGTTGTCTGAGGTAAACCGTGCTTTTCACCTTGACTGCACCCAAGCGGAGGTTAAGATGTCTGCAATCACTTCCCGTTTTGTTTACATCTCCAGACGTCGCAAGGACATCATAGATAGCGTAACTAAAGGAGAGTTCCTAGCCCTTTCTTTGGAAATTCAAGACTCACCTGAGAGGCCCCGCAAGTTTCCTATTTACCTCCTTACACATTATCCTGTCTGTACTGATCCCAATTTGGCCAAGGAGCTGCCAGGTATCTACTCAGCCCGACATTTCTACCAGAATGGCACTCCTATCAACCGGCTGGTAGTCACCTGGAGCCTTCCTCACCCACCACCACCAACTGTCACCTTCAGCTTCCTTCCCTGCCTCCCACCTTGTGAGTTTCGCAAGATGAAGGACGAGCAACCGTGGTGCTTTCGATGCTGGGGCATTGGTCACATCTCCCGGTACTGTTCTGCACCAGAAACGTGTGCATGGTGCTCTGGCCTACACGACTCTCGGACGTGTCCTCACCGACCCCCTCCACCTGCTTCTGATACAACTTCGATGCAACCCAACCCACCACCTCCAGATACCTTGCACTGGAAATGTCCCCGATGTCATCAGGAAGGAGTTAACGTGTGGCACGGCTGCACTAGACGTCGGGCTACCTCTGCCCCCGTTGCCAAGGATGGGGCTCCACTAGCATCACCACCACCACCACTCCGTACTGCTGCTCCTCCTGCCTCCACTATCGGTTTGGATTCAGCTGCAGTCACCGAACTTCGTGATGCTGTTGCCACTCTCAGGACTCGGATTACCTCATTCATGACACGTTTCAATGCAATAGAAGCCCGCATTGATGACTTGGTTGGCAAGCAAGCCACACTTGAGACAACATTAAATTCACTGGTTGAATCACAGCAAGTCATCATTACGACTGTCACCACCCTTACGGAAAAGCTGGACTCAATTGTCACTTCCATTGGACGACTGACTGCTCCCCCCAGGGAGTCTTCCCCTCATGGCACACCGCATAGCACTTCTCATGCCACCACCACTCCCTCATTTGGCCTCCGCAAACGTAATGGCAAAGATCGGTAACAGGGCACAACTGCATGTCATCTCTTCGAATGCCTGTGGTGTTACGAACCGGTCTAAACTTACTGTGCTCAGAGGATATGTATACAGTCGCCACCCAGATATCATTTTCATTCAGGAATCCTTTGTTGGTCGTGCGCACCTCGAGATAGAGGCACCCACCCTCAGTGGTTATATTTCTTATGTCCATCGAGTCAGGAATGGACTTGTCACGTATGTTCACTCCTCCATCCAGCACCGTTTCCTCCAAAGCTCTGTAAATGGCGAGACAACCTTCCAGCTTCTTGAGGTCACCATTGGAAGCGGCACAGTTCGGGTATGCAATGTGTATTCTGCGCCAGGCAGGTTGCATACAGCTGCTCTTCCAGCTCCCACCATCCATGGCATGATATGCATGGGGGATTATAATGCCCGACACCCTGCTTTGGGGGACCTTTCTGCCACTGTTAACCGTAATGGGACTAAACTTCTTGAGTATATTCGCCATAATCAGCTCACCCGCTGGGACATCGGTGGGGCCACACACTCTCGAGGAGGCAAACTAGATCACATCCTTACATCCGGCCTTGTGGCGTCCCAAGTCAGGTGTTCATCAATCCCTGCTCTCTTCTCTGATCATATTGCTCTCAGCCTTCATTATTCCCTTCCTGCTACACCTTCTCCTGTACACAGACGTACTCGCATTGCAATCTCACCCAAGTACTGCCCTACATATGTCTCCTATATAACCAACCTTCTTCCCACGTTCAACCTTCAATGTCCTGAAAAGTTGTATTCATCACTTGTCAGCTCCACGCATGACTTCTACACCCATTATGTCAGCAGGCCACACATTACACGCCATCATGATGCCTACACCTGGACACTGGATAATCGTATCACTCAGGCAGAGAGGAAGGCAGTGGAAGACGGACTTGCCTTTCAAAGATGACCTTCCCCCGAGAGTCTCCATCAGTATCGATTGTCGAGGGATGATCTAGTTGCTCTCCAGCACTGCGTTTATACTGAATCTTGGCAGAAACTTACAGATGGCATCAACCATCAAACGACTGTTGGTTCCATGTGGCGCCTTATCAACAAGTTTGTTAAGAAGAAGCCCCCTAGTGTCCTCCACCACAGTCCAGCACAGTACTCACAGGATCTTGTAGATGCCTGGTCTGCACAGTCGCGGACTTGCACCCTTCCTGCACACATACAGGACGTACTCTCCACCAAGAAAAACGTTCGTGCACTCCATCTCACCGCCGCTTTACTGAGGACAGACGATGAGGATGGTGTGGCTATAACTGATGATGAATTGCGATGGGCCTTCGCCAGGGGTAGGGTAACGGCTCCAGGTGATGATGGGATCACTTTTTCTGTCCTCCGTGTCCTCCTGAAAGTTCCTGGCAATCCCCTTCTCCAGCTTTTCAACCTTTGCGTCCGTCTGGGATATGTGCCACAAGCCTGGACCCACAGTACAATCGTGCCTATTCCTAAACCTGGTATTGATAAATTCCGACCTATTTCTCTCACCTCTTGCTTCAGTAAAGTACTAGAACGCATCCTCCTCACAAGACTCTTGTTTAGGCTGCAGGACAAGCTCTCACCCCGATTATACGGTTTTTTACCGCAGCGAGGGACACATCACTGCCTAATGGAACTGTACACCCTCCTGTCCCCCACCAGTGTAGTGGCCTTCATTGATTTACAGAGTGCCTTTGATGTCGCCAACAGAGACATCATCCTCGACCAGCTGGTGGATTTTGGAGTCAAGGGAAACCTGCTGCGATGGATACGTGGTTACCTAACCAATAGATCTTCTCGTGTTCTTTTTAGGGGGCATGCAGCTCTGCTGAGGATTTTGAGCTTGGTACTCTGCAAGGTGGTGTCCTTAGTCCTTTTTTGTTTAATATCCTTATTCATCGTTTACTCACCCTCCTTCCTGACTTCCCTGGAATCGCAATTACTTGTTATGCTGATGACATCTGCATTCACTCAAATTCCTCAGCAGATCTGCAACGTTTCCTTCACTGGTTTCACGAGGCGGCTTCCAAATGTGGACTCATTATCTCACCAGAAAAGAGTAGAATCTTCACTTCCCGTCCAGCAAGAACACTATCTGTACTCTCTGTCGGGAATTGTGTTATTCCCCTATGCACGCAGTACCTTTATCTTGGGGCACCGATACGGATTTCTCCCTCCATTCCTGCAAGACAACGTGTGCATCCGATTGTTCAGGGTCTGCTAACCCGGCTACAGCAGCGCCTAAAACCTCTCAAGTGGCTTACTAATTATGCTGCCGGGATGTCTATTCCTGTAGCACGATCCATATACACAGCGTTCATTCGATCAGTTGTTGAGTATCTCTCCCCTGCTCTTTGTCAACTTTCCAGAACAGCCTTACAACCTCTTGAGAAGTTCCAAAACGCAGTAATGAGACTTATCCTGGGCTGCCCTGGCTCAACCAGAATTGTCAACATGCAACTTGAACTCAGCCTACCATCACTTGTTGAGAGAATATACTCCATGGTGACATACT
>JAGKTI010007134.1:23915-38005 GCA_018397915.1 Birgus latro
ATGGAGAATGTGAGTGAATTTAAGTACTTGGGCAGTGTGATGAGTAAGGATGGTAGTCTGGAGGGTGAAGTGCTCGAAAGGGTACAGCAGGGAAGGAAGGTTGCTGGTTCGTTGAAAGCAGTGATAAGAAACAGGGAGGTGAGCATGGAAGTGAAAAAGTTGTTACATGACAGTATTGTGATACCAACTCTGACATATGGAAGTGAAGCTTGGACCCTGTTGGAAGGACAGAAGTCAAGAGTGAGAGCAGTGGAAATGAGTTATTTGAGAGGAGCATGTGGAGTCACATGGAGAGACAGACTAACAAATGAGGAAGTGAAGGAGCGTGTGGTGTGGTTGAGGACGTGATGGGAAGCGTTAGGAGAAACACGTTAAGGTGGTTTGGGCATGTGGAGAGGATGGAGAGTGAAAGATTGACGAGGAGAGTGTATGTGAGTGAGGTGGAGGGGGCGAGAGGGAGGGGGAGGCCGAGGATGAGATGGAGGGATGGAGTGGAGAGGTATATGAGAGAGGGGGTGAGTTGGGAGCGTGGTAGTGAAATGGCAGGGGACAGAGTGACATGGAGGCGATTTGTTTGTGGCCACCCCATTCGGGATTGAGGCGTCTGGCAATAGATAGATAGATAGATTATCCTCACCTTTCTCCCCACTACTCTCACATCATTCGGACCTCCCTTGATCCCACTGTACCAAGACCTTTGCTTTGCAGTGGTGGCCGCACTCTAGTTAATACTGTTTGTTCATATGTCCGACAGCTAAACATCAACATACCAGTGCTTACGGAGGAGGTGGACTGTGGCATTCCACCGTGGCAGACCCTTGTTCCTGCTGTCTCATACACTCCGGCCTCCAAGACTGACCTGCCTCAGCTTCAGATACAGCTAGCTTTGGAGACTATCACCAGGCTGTCATCTTCCCTCCCTTCGGCCCACCATATCTACACTGATGGCTCCCTGCAGGAGGATGGAAGTGCTGGTTGTGCAGTGTTTTCCCCAAGTCTGGATCCACCTCAAGGGGGGCTGGTTGGGTCATCGACTGCCAACCTCATCGAACTCTACATATTGCGAACTACATGGACTCCACGATGCAGTTACTTTATTAGTACGGACGAACAACAGTGGCTTGATCATCTGTGACTCACAGTCGGCCCTCCTTGCCCTCTCCTCTCCCAGGCCTGCATATCAACACATAGTTATGCAGATACTCCGTCAATTGGCCACTGCCCGCGATCGTTCGCTGGTGGTGCACTTTCTGTGGATTCCTTCTCATATTGGTCTTGCAGCTAACAACACCGCTGACCTCATTGCAAGGACTGCCTGCAGACTGGATCTGCCTGCTATGGATGCCGCTAATGTCTTCCCCATTTGCTACAAGCAGATAATACGTAGAGCAGCCCGCTCCCCTATTCACCATAGAAATGCTGAGAGGACTCACAGTGTGTCTATCCAACAGTATGACCACTTTCTACATCGGCCCCATAGATATCGTCGTAGTGGTCTTATGGTTCGTCGACATAACGTGGTGTGTGCCCGCCTCAGACTGGGATACCGACCTGTGTGGCAAGTGGCTGGGGTTGACAACTCACCTCGTTTTTCCTCCTGTAAGCTGTGTGACGCACTCAGTGCCAACACCCTTGACCACTATTGCCTGCAATGTCCACTTGTCTCTGATTTAATACCACACGGACTCACATTAGTGGACACTTGTAAACATTTATTGGATGATGATAATCTAGATGTTATTCTCATGCGTCATCCACACTTTGGTGGGTGTTTATTTGTTTTAGCTAGACAGCGTGTCCTGCGTGGCACGAGTTCCCTTGTACTCACCTCACATATGCCAACATGGCACTGTAATAGGTTTGTCGCCTTCGTGCGTAATAAATTAATCAAATCAATCAAATCAAATCACTATTGTCTGCAATGTCCACTTGTCTCTGATTTAATACCACACGGACTCACATTAGTGGACACTTGTAAACATTTATTGGATGATGATAATCTAGATGTTATTCTCATGCGTCATCCACACTTTGGTGGGTGTTAATTTGTTTTAGCTAGACAGCGTGTCCTGCGTGGCACGAGTTCCCTTGTACTCACCTCACATATGCCCACATGGCACTGTAACATGTTTGTCGCCTTCGGGCGTAATAATTAATCAAATCAATGCCTTCAGAGTCATGATGAGTCTCGTTGTCTCTTTCTCGAGTCCCGTTATCTCGTTCTCGCACAGACCTCGCAGTTTTCCTAGATGTTGGTGTTTTTGTCTGAAGCTTCTTAACTTTATTTCATGCGGGTAGATAATGTTTTTTGTCGCCTTTGTATGTTTGGTTGTTTGTTATGACCAAGTTTGTTTGTTTTTTTAAGTGCTAAGTTACTTATTTATTTAGTTATTTATTTAGTTATTTACTTTTGGCAGGATTAAGGAGACCAATAAGTAGACAGTGATTGTGTGAACCTGCTGTTGATAATTCTACCCTTCTCTCTCTCTCTCTCTCTCTCTCCTCCTGTAAGCTTTGTGACGCACCCAATGCCAACACCCTTGGCCACTATTGCCTGCAGTGTCCACTTGTCTCTGATTTAATACCACACGGACTCACATTGGTGGACACTCGTAAACATTTATTGGATGATGATAACCTAGATGTTATTCTCATGTGTCATCCACACTTTGGTGGGTGTTAATTTGTTTTAGCTAGACAGCGTGTCCTGCGTGGCACGAGTTCCCTTGTACTCACCTCACATATGCCCACATGGCACTGTAATAGGTTTGTCGCCTTCAGGCATAATAAATTAATCAAATCAAATCAATCCCCTTCTTATTCTCCAAGTCAGACTCTCGCCCTCTAGCTTCTTATCTTGGCCAAACCATCTCATTATTTGCACTGTCATTTTCATATACATATTTTATGCTGCAGGTAAAAATAGCAACAGTTATACATCTTGAAGGCCTCTCTAAATTGAACTGAACAGGTAAGAACCATCCTGATTTACATAAGTGGGTTTGCTAAATAGATGTGGAGTTTAAATTGAAAAAAAAAATGATGGTTAAACACTAATACTAATTATAAATTTTTGTGGTGGTTGCATTTTAACTAATACTAATTATAATTTTTTGTGGTGGTTGCATTTTATAACTGAACTGTAAGCCATTCTTTGTTTCACCTAAAACAGTACTCTGCTGGTACCACTGCTGAACTTCAACCTTTCAGCATTGACTATTCACTTGTGGCCAACATTTTCATTAAATCAAGTATGTATTGGAGGTTTCATATGGTAAAGCACACCACTTTTAGACTAATTGAAGGTCCAAAGAGTCTAATGAATGAAGGCAGGAGCTGCAGAAGACAGGAAAGAACATACAAGAGTGAAAACAATAGGTGGAAGGAAACAAGAGTTTTGAAGTTAATGGAAGTTTTGTTTGATAAATAATGTAATTATCTGCAGATGATACATTTCTTTCCTTGGTGATTGTAAATGAATAGTGCTTGGCATGAGCTTTAGGAGCTGTATGTGAGATCAAATTTGACAGTGTAAGAGAGCATCATTATTATTTTAGAGGAATGAAATTACTGACTGTCCAGTGATTCTGATTGGCCATTCAGAGGAATACATTATGAACAACAGTAAATATTTTTTAAGTGTGATGAAGAAAATAAAAGCACTGACATTATTTTCAAGATGTACAACAAGGAAGGAGACTTGTAGTTTATTGTAGCTAGGTGTGTCTGGTGATTCTGATTGGCCATTCAGAGGAATACATTATGAACAACAGTAAATATTTTCTTAGTGTCACTGTGTTGAAGAAAATAAAAGCACTGACATTATTTTCAAGATGTACAACAAGGAAGGGGGCTTATAGTTTATTGTAGCTAGATAGCAATAAGGAGAGACCAGTATGAATGGAAGTAAAGAAGCCAGTGCATGACAGGACACTAAAACATGTCCACCATGTGTACAAGGAAAGGATGGATATTACTGAGTCAGAATGGAAGCCATGGTAATGAGTCATATGAATTGGCTTGTGGATTAACATGAAGATGCCTAGGCAAACCAAGAAAGTTTACAGTGTTATGTTGGTGTGGAAGCATCTGAAAGATCCACATGGGATGCTTTGATGTGGTTCAGCAATACAGAATAAATAGAGGGTTAAACTCGGAGAGTGTATGAGTAAAGAGGATGGATTGAGAGGAACAGAAATACTGAAGGTGAGGTGAAGGGATGGAATGGAGAGGTATGTCGGAGTGATCTAGGACACCTAGATCACTTTGGCATCCACTGACTGGAGACAGGTTGGCATGGAGACAATATAGCTGAGACCTGCTAGTCAGAGATTGATGCATCTGTCTGTAGATACAACTGGTAAAGTTTGCCAGTATTTCATCAATAAGAACTTACTGTGGGTGGTCTGTTTATTCTGGTGAAAGCTTGTACAGTACTGTATGAAGATGCTCTTTTCTTGAGTGTAATATAAGTGGTACCTAAGTCTACATAAGAAGTGAGAATTCCATAGTTGTTGGTAAAGCCTTCACTGCAAACTAAAGAAAAATAATTTGCAGGACACAATTTCAATTTTAAAGCACCCTTTGGTAATGCAAGGTTCCTTGGTATACAAGGATGAGTGGTGTACCTTGTCTGTTGACCTTCATTATTTTGCTGTAGTAAACACTACTGGAAGTTTTATCAGGGCCATATAATTAAAATTCCATTATACTTTATGTATTAATATCTTATTTTGCTACAGTACACACTAATGGATGTTGTACCAGTGCCATTTCTCTATACAGTACTGTACTTTCATTAAATATATCAGTTTTCACCAGCTTTCAGAACATGTTCCTGAGGAGACTGTAGCACCAGTCGAGCAGGGCAGTACTCCCAAGGAGGATGGAAAGCTGATGACAGGGAGAGCTGGAGCTCCCCCGTTTCATCAGCCCTCAGGACTTGTTCCTGACCATCCCCCTTTGCTGAACTTTTTCAGTGTCTCAGTAACACAGAGAGTAGACCAGCATGCTCTCCAATACAAGTTTCTCTAACTGTCAACACCAAACTACATACATGCTACACACTACACTTCCTTTTCAAAATTATCTTCGAAAATGGCGCACAAAAATCATGCCTCGGAGTCCCCAGGGGGGGGACCATAAATGCCCCCACCATCCGCCCCTCTCCCGGTGACGACTCAAAGAGCTGCCTGGAACCACTGTCTGACTCACTCCTTCTTCATTTCTGTAACATTCGCGGCCTTTCCTCTAACTTTCACGCTGTCGAGCACCACCTCTTCTCCTCTAAACCTCACCTTCTCTTTCTCACTGAGACTCAGCTGTCTGAGGCAACTGACAGCAAACCCTTTTCTGTATCCTCCTACTTTCTCTATTCTCGTTTCAAAGCCAAAGGTGGCTGTTACGTATATGTACGCAACAATCTATCTTGCTCTCGTGTTCCTGAACTTGATTCTTCTGAATTCTCTACTCTCTGGCTTCGGCTTTCCTGTCATTCTCTGACTAAATATATCTGTGCTGTTTACTTATCTCCTAATTCTACTGACTATCAAAAATTCTTTGACTATCTTACTTCTACGATGGAACACATTCTATCCATTTCTCCTTTCTCTGAAATCTCAATTTTAGGAGATTTCAATGTTCACCACCACCTTTGGCTCTCCTCTCCTTTCACTGATCCACCTGGTGAACAAGCCTACATCTTTTCTATCCTTAATGACCTAGAGCAGCTTGTACAGCACCCTACCCGTATCCCTGACCGCCTTGGAGAGAGTTCCAACATACTTGACCTTTTCCTAACAACTAATCCTTCTGCTTACACTGTTCATCTTTTCTCTCCGTTGGGCTCCTCCGATAATAATCTTATTACCTTGACATGTCCAATCGCTCCAGTACGGCCTGTGGACCCTCCTAAGAAACGCCGCCTATGGCACTTTGGAGCTGCTGATTGGGAGGCCCTCAGGCAGTACTTCTTTGATTTTCCATGGAATGATTATTGCTTCCTTGGCCGGGAGCCATCTGAGTGTGCCTTGCGCGTTACGGAGGTTATTCTCTCGGGCATGGAAGCATACATTCCTTTCTCATATCCTCTGACTAATGCAAGAAAGCCTTGGTTTAATCACACTTGTTCTAATGCTGTCCGCAACAAGGAGAGGGCCTATAAGAGGTACCGGAGCCAACCCACCCCTGAACCACACCTTTTATATATTTCTGCCCGGAATCGTGCTAAGTCTGTTGTTCTTCGCTCTGCTAAAAACAATTTCATCCGTGCTAAATATTCCCAGCTCTCCAACTCGAATTCTTCTCGCTCCTTCTGGCACCTTGCCAAAAACCTTTCTAACAACTTTACCTCATCATCCTTCCCTCCTCTTTTCTACTCTGATGGCTCTGTAGCTATTTCTTCTACTGATAAAGCAGATCTCTTCGCTCAGACTCTCTCCTCCAATTCCACCTTAGACGATTCCGGTGCTGTTCCTCCATCACTTCCCGCCTCTGACTTCCTCTTGACTGACATTAAAATTTCTTCAGCTGATGTGTTTTCTGCCATCACTGACCTCAATACTAAAAAGGCATATGGTCCTGATGGAGTCCCTCCTGTTGTCCTCAAAAACTGTGTTTCTGTGCTTACACCCTGCCTAGGTAAACTTTTTCGCCTTTGTCTCTCAACTTGTACCTTTCCTTCTTGCTGGAAGTTTGCTCTCATTCAGCCAGTCCCAAAGAAGGGTGACCATTCCCAACCCTCTAACTATCGTCCAATTGCTTTAACATCCTGTGTCTCAAAAGTTTTCGAGTCAATTCTTAACAGAAAAATTTTAAAGCATCTTTCCTGCCACAACGTTCTTTCTGATCGTCAGTATGGGTTCCGTCAGGGACGCTCCACTGGCGATCTTCTCACCTACCTTTCAGACTCTTGGTCATCCTCCTTTCGGGACTTTGCCGAAAGCTTTGTCATTGCACTTGACATCTCAAAGGCTTTCGATCGAGTCTGGCATAAATCTTTAATTTCCAAACTGCCCTCCTACGGTTTCTATCCTTCTATCTGTGCCTTCATCTCTAGCTTCCTTTCTGGTCGTTCTATAGCCGCTGTTGTAGATGGCCATCGTTCCTCTCCTAGACCTATCAACAGTGGTGTTCCTCAGGGCTTTGTCATATCACCTACTCTCTTCCTTTTATTCATCAATGACCTTCTAAGCTGTACATCTAACCCTATCCATTCATATGCTGATGATTCCACCCTTCATCTTTCCATTCGGTTCCTGCAACGTCCATCTCAGCAGTTACTTCAACGAAAAAGGGATGAAGCTATGGCACACCTAATGTCTGACTTGGCTCGTATCTCTGATTGGGGTAAAAATAATCTTGTTATTTTTAATGCATCAAAAACTCAGTTCTTACACTTATCAACCCGACAAAATGTTCCTCTGGATTACCCACTAATGTTTAATAATGAACAGTTATGTCCTGCATCATCCTTGAACATGTTTGGGGTTTCATTCTCTCGGGATTTGTCTTGGAAAGAACATATTACATCTCTTGTGAAATCTGTTTCCAAGAGATTAGGTGTGCTAAGCCGATTCTCGAACTTTCTTTACCTCTGCACAGTTGTTGACCTTGTACACGGGTTTTATTCGCCCGTGTATGGAGTACAACTCTCATGTGTGGGGAGGCTCCCCACATGCAGCTCTTCTCAATAGGGTGGAGTCAAAAGCTTTTCGTCTCATTAACTCTCCTCCTCTTACTGATTCCCTTCAACCTTTGTCTTTTCGCCGCACTGTTGCATCTTTATCTCTCTTCTATCGCTACTTCAATTGTAGTGGCGCGAATTTTAGCAACCCTTGAGAACTTGAATTAATTAATCCCACCGATGTGAACACCAGTGTAGGGGCGCGAATTTTAAACCCCCTTGATCATTTTGGTACTGCCCATAAATAAAGTAGATCCCACCGAACTGACACCAGTCTAATGCCGCGTGCTTTGGGCATTGTAAAGAAATTGAATTATGGAGAGAAATTTTGACTTATACTTGATTTAAGTATTATTCCAGTGTTTACTGTTACTGCCAGAACATTAAGAAGAAGGCCTCATTAATAATTAAAATAATTTGGTATCGCTGCCACCACCCAGCAGTTGCCGGGAAAAAAAAGTATTATTGATATTAGTCCCGTACGATGGAAGAGGGACAAGGGGCCTCTGGCACTAACAGGGTAACGTGATAATTCTATAGGAAAGCGTGGTTCTTTAGATGTAACATGCCTTGCGGGTCACTCAGTCTATGCGTATGCTACCCCATAGGATTATAACAAACACCTTCTATTTACCATTTACTTATCTATATTATTAACCTCAATTACACTAAATGAAAGAATTTCAACAAGATTTAATTACTAGATCTTAGTAAATCAATAGTCTTTGATACGCCAGAATAGTTGTAAGAGAGAATACAAGATCTATTCCACACAGTTTATAAAACATCTGACCCGCCTAACGCGATACATGAGAATACTCTCAACCCGACTGCATCATAGAAAACTTCATTTATAGGGGGAACTCCCATAAACCACGGTCTCACAAGGACTTGTAGTGATACCCAACTACAATGTGTTCACTGTTTGCTTCAACTCTAAAGAACTCATCCCTATAATAACTGGGTTACAACATATGACATATCTAGAAAAATATACATAAACCAAGATTATAATAGAATGCAACCTCAGCGCTCACAGCGCACCACCTGGCGGGCAACACACCAATCCGCCTCTCACACACCTTTAACCAACATATTACATTTGTTTTAGAAATATTTAGCTTACTAAGTGGACCAGCCGACTTTGACTGTACTGAGATTGGAAAGGGACTAATGGAAATGTGTAAGGGCTTTTGGGCACTAGATGCTGAATGACTCTCGACACGCTAGCCGACACTGACTCCATGATCCTACACCGCTTGCCGACACAGCTTATCTGGAACAAACGTCCACACCCAATGGGGTCTTACTGGAGAGTCATAGGGTTTTGATAATATGATCAGATATCTTACTTTAAATATAGTTATAACGACAACTAATTATGATGACGTATAAGGGAGAAATACTGTGAATACTCGGACATACCTGGAACAAACGTCCACACCCAATGGGGTCTTACTGGAGAGTGAGGGTTTGTGGGCACGCGGGAGCCCGCTTCCCCTAACACCCGCTCCGACTTCTCTGTCTGGTTCTGGCTTCAAACAGTTACGCTACAGTCTCCAGGTTATATCATCGCACAAGATTTGCATTAAACACGTACGCATTACTCTACTTATAAAAATATGACTTATGATGATTTAAATTTTGTGGCAATAACATAGGTCTAACAATTTAACATACGATGCCTGAAATCACGGTTTGATACAATTTCTCTCTGTCTCGCCTGCGGCGCCACACAACATGGTGCAACAACTGAGGTCTATGTCAAATAAATTAATTTTCGCGGTTATCTATGACAATAGTCAATAATCAGACTTTACTTAAGTTCTTAGACAACGTTATTTAGTAGAACAATACAGCAAACACAAGCCCAAGTACACAAATCTGAATTCTGGGTGTAAATATGACTCTTCGCCAATATAAGTTCCAAATTAACTTTCTATATCACTATCGAAACCAGATGCTCCTGTATTCGTCTCCTTGACCAGTTGCTTCTACTAGTAAAATCAAGCCCAAAATAAGACTTACAAAGTCCACTTCACACTCTACAACATCTTAACATGGTCCAGAATACACACTTATCACGTACAAAACCTAATGTAAATTACATAAATCATACACTTACACTATACTTATACTAACTTAAATTACTCTTATACTACTTATATTATATGTAAGAAAAATGGCATTACACGGGTTTACGCTTCCCACAAAAAAATTTAAACATCATAAGTCTTCACACAATACATTCTACTACACTTCCTAGAGACCTGTGTGCGGATGGGACAGACTTACCCAACTTGACTGTGAATTTACTCTATGAACACCATTAAGACAGTGCTCTCACTATCTGATGCTCCCTTAAAAAGTGGCACCTGTCGGTCCACGCATTAAAT
Organism: Birgus latro; assembly: GCA_018397915.1. Taxonomy (NCBI): domain Eukaryota; kingdom Metazoa; phylum Arthropoda; class Malacostraca; order Decapoda; family Coenobitidae; genus Birgus; species Birgus latro. The sequence goes on from JAGKTI010007134.1 coordinate 33,996, forward strand.
GCGTACCCCAGGGGGTCGCTTCTCTGTCACCAGTGAACTCTAGAATATTCAGTGGAAATTGTGCCCCAGCCAACCTCCTGCTTGGATGCTAACATGGTCGTCTCACCTGGACAAACCTGTACTCTCGCTGCTAGGATCGTCCCAGGGGTGCTTCGCACTCATACAACCCACTTCCCCATTTACGCTCCCCATTCATACTTCCTTGCGCTTCCAGCTCTCCACCTAGTAGCTGACGAGCGCCTGTCAGGTCCTGAAGTCACTGTTACACCACAAGCCGTGCTGACTGTAAAGTGAGAGGATACCGGTTACCCCTCGAAATAAAGCTACATATTATTTCCACCGAACTGGGCTATGCCCATGACACACCCTCCGATTATCTACAAACACGAGATACACTTTCTCTGAACTTAAAAACTACACAGTCAATAGTCAGATGGTCCGACCCGCACACACTTCCCTATCCAACACTTGACTAAATATTGCCATAACCATCAAAAAAAACTTTACAACACTCTACAACATTTCCCCAAAATTAAAAAAAATTAACATCATCTGTACACGGCACTTAACATTCCTCGATTAGTCTGTGTGGAGGTCGTCTTTCACGTGGTGGTAATTGCTCACCCTCTGGATCAGGTATGAACGCTTCATCCAGGGGTTCTAAAAGCCACTCTTCCCCACCATAATAGGGTTTTACTTGTCCGGCAGCTCTTTGCAACACTTTACCTGTGAATACATTTTCCACTACATACCCGCTACCTTCTCTTAACACTTCCACCACTCGATACGGACCATCCCACTTTACGTTAAGCTTGCGACACGTGCCAGGAATCACTGTTTCTTTCTTGACCCACACTAGAGAACCGACTTCCACTACTTGATTTTTCCGCCTCCTATTGGCTACATCCCTGTATCTTCTCGACATTTTCCTGTGTGTCCCATATAAGGGCATGAGCTGTGGTGATCTCGTCTTCCTCGCCATCGACTGAGGGTAATGACGCACTGACTAGTCTGGGAGGGTGGCGAGAAAAGAAGGCGAAGTACGGCTGCTGACCCGTTGAAGTATGCACCGCCTGGTTCATGGCGATTTGACACGCTTGGAGCAACTGGGGCCATCGTAGAGGGTGGCCCTGACATAAAGCGGAGAGGACGGATTTCAGGGTCCTGTGCATCCTCTCGGTCACTCCGTTTCCTTGGGGATGATAAGGGGTCGTATAATATAACGTGATTTGGTGTCACTGGCAAAATCGCTGGAACTCTTGACTGGTGAACTCTCCTCCATTATCCAGAACAATTCCACGGGGAGTGCCATAATCTGCCACATACTGCCCTAGCTTGTCTGTGATTTGTGTGGTCTGTTTACTTGTAAGGGGGAAAAATCTGACAAAACGACTATAATGGTCCACTACAGTAAGTACATATCGATAACCCTGGGTTCCAGCAACCATGTCTGTAACATCTATACCAAACCTCTCCAGTGGTTTACTCACTGGGGGCAATTCTTTCCACTGTTGCTGCAACCCAGTGTTCTGCTTAAACCTTTGACAAGTTACACACTTTTTGACATAATCAGACACTTCAACTTTCAAGTTTTGCCAGTAATACAGTTCTTCTGCCTTCTTAATAGTTTTCTTCTGCCCTAGATGTCCTGTCAATTCGTGGGCATGTTGCAATGCTTGAACTACTAACGTTCGAGGAACTATGAGACTATAATGAAGACTACCATCTGCCTTTTCACGTACATAATACAATATTTCTTCTACCAGGGCAAATTGATCTAAAGTGTTCTTTGGCAATCTTTTGGTGGGAAGCTTACCACCATCTAAATACTGCGCAAGTTCTGCCCAAACTGGTTCTACTCTCTGGCGATCTCTTATCTGTTCTTGACTCAGCCCAAGCCAGGTGGCTTCAGGCGACCGGACTACCACTCGAACTGGGCGTGATAACTGATCTGCAACGAAATTATCTTTACCTTAAAGATACTGAATATCATAATTGTACTCTCTCATTTCCAAAATCCAATGGTTCATTCTTGGAGATTTAGTCCTGCGCTTGAAAATACTGGTCAGTGGTTGGTGATCCGTGACCACTGTGAACCGCGTACCCCATAAATAATGGTGATAATTTCGACATGCAAGAACTATTGCTAGAGCCTCTTTATCGGTGGTTGAATAGCGAGACTCGCAAGGGGTTAGTTTTTTTTAGAAATATCTGATTGGCTTATTAGCACCATCAGCTTGTACTTGACTAAGAACTCCCCCAACATGGGTGTTACTCGCATCCGTAGTAAGAATAAACGCTTGATCGACTTTAGCTCCAACTAGAACAGGGGCATTAGTAAGGCAAGATTTCAAATGTTCAAATGCTTTTTGACATTCACCCGTCCAGAGAAAAGTGGTTCGTGATTTTGTCAAGTTAGTGAGTGGTGTAGCTACGCGTGCGAACGATGGTACATGTTTCCTATAGAAACCGCACATACCGAGAAATCGTCTTACTTCCTTCACTGTGGTGGGTGGCTTCATTTTAACTATGGCCTCTATATTCTTGGGATCAGGTTTACTACCTTCTGCCGAAATCCAATGTCCTAGGAAAGTTACTTCTTTACAACCAAATTCACATTTACTTAAATTTAGCTTTACACCATTACTAGCAAGCAATTCAAAGAGTTGACTCAACCGATCCAGTAAAGTAGGAAAACTTGGGGCCCATAAGATCAAGTCATCTAGATAATTTTTCACCCATCCTTTCTGTAAAAGAGGTGTTAGCAAATTGACCATTTGACGTGAGAAGATGGCTGGCGAACAATTCAGTCCAAAGGGGAGACGACGAAAACGATAGAGAGCCACACCATCGCTAAAAGTAGTCAGATCTCGACTCTCCTCATCTAACAAAATCTGAAAATATGTCTCACGCATATCTAAAGTGACGTAATATTGATGTCCAGCGTCTTGGTCTACTAATTCATCTAGTCGCGGAAGTGGATAGACATCGGCTGCGAGATGCTGGTTAACATGGCGGTAATCGAGGCACATTCTTTTACTCCCATCGGGTTTATTCACTAAAACAATAGGTGATAACCAGGCTGCTGTGGATCTTTCAATGATCTCTCGATCTTCCATATCCTTCAACATATCAGTGATAATCTGTTTAGCCTGCACAGGATAGCGATACATTGGGCCTCGACTGGGCTGAGGATTTTCGGCTTTCATATGAGCTGGAGGACCCTTGATCAGACCTAATTCTCCTTGATCTAGAATGAATAGAGGGTCATACTTCAAAATGAGTTCAGTAACTTCTTTACGCTGGCCTTCCGTGAGTTGTTGCCAGTTCTGCCCATCAATCAAAGCTTTCAGTTTCTGACTACGAGTACCTTTCTGCTCAACGTGATCATTCTCAGGTAAAAGGTCATTACGGATTTTAGTGAGGTTAACCTTATCAGGGATTGGGCTAGTCACTCTCTCATACGAACCAATGATAGTTCCTTTACGTAACACTTTCGCCTTTTTAGTGGGGTTAATCAGTGGAACATAAATATCGCTTGACTCGTTCACTTGGACCAAATATGGGTGATTGTTATGACTCATTCTAGACTGTGGATAGACGATAAGATTGGTTTCGGGTTCCACTTTCACAGATTCAGACACGAATTTAGTTTGGTAAGGGTCCAACTGCAAAGACGATAGGAGATTAATCTGTGAGAAGGTTTGTTTCGGCTTAGACATTACAACAGGTTCATCTTTGACTCTCCTCACCTTATTCTTCTGTCGACGAATATGATTTACTACATAAGGTGCACCATCCCACATCATAACTCTCTTCACTCCATCCCACATGAGTGTAGCTTGGCTCAACACATTACATCCCAGGAGAATATCTGTACTAAGATAAGAGTTTGGTACTACCGGGATCCATTGCTTGTGCACTTTCTCATCACCAACCGCTATTTCAGCTCGCAACATCCCTAGAATTCTCAGGGGTGCGCCTGTGATACCTTGTAACCGCGGCGGATT
>JAGKTI010007135.1:0-19633 GCA_018397915.1 Birgus latro
ATGTTATCTCCTCAGACTCCAGATGATGCACCAGCACTTTGTTGGTCTTATGAAAACACGATGAGCTAGGCAAAGACTGATAGTCCAGCATGTTGACTGGTAAGTAAGTAAGCAAGCCCTGTGGATCAGTGCTGGTTGTATGACACTACATTGCTAGTGTTAAGTTTTGAGGATTATGGGTCTTGGTGCTGTTTTGTCAAGCTGGATGTGTTCAGTGACAAGGCTGGTGCCTTGTCATCCAGTCTGGTACACTTGGAGAACTTGTAGTGATGAGGAAGAGGCGACTTCCATGGCTTGAGAGAGGTTAGAGCAGAGGGCGGGAGGTGTATGGTACGTGGGAGGCGAACATATGCCTCCTCTACGGACCTGGTTAGAAGAAAAGAGAACCTTCCAGATGACTGTTTCTCAGGCCACTCATCCGTCGTGATGAAAATCATTTTTCTAATATCAATGCAATTTGTCGTTGTCTCCAACGGAAATTTACCCAAACAGTCCCGACCGAATTTTTTTCCCAACACATCCTCAGAACCCGACCAATTTTCAACTTTTATTTTATTGGCTCCAACCTCCGCATTTGATGAGAAACATCGAAAATTCATAGAGAAATCACCCTCCTGAGCTTATAAATGTTGCTACAGGTATCAGTCAGCCTTACCTTTCGTTCTCTCTCACGGTACGTGGCTTCAAAGAAAACGAACTATGGGAGGGTTAACTAACTCAAGCCACTTTAAATTACGTATTTATTTATTTATTTGGTACGAATTTATGTGTAGTACAAGACTATATTGGTTTTCACTCAATAATATAGGGAATATAAGCATTGTTAACTCACCCAAAACACCAGCACATGGCACCTTTCTTTACGACATTACCACCCCATCACTTCAGTTTGTTTCTCCCTCTAACTTCTTTGTTTCTTTGTCCTCCACCTCAGAAATCACTTTCATCATGAATTTCGGCATTGGAGAGACCGTGGGGCAACATATTTTTATTCGCCAGGTGAATTGCCGAGTGTGGGGGGGAGGGGAGTCAGGTGGGGCCAGGCAGTATCCCTGCTTGACAGCAAGTAGAGGAAAGTCTCCCACATATGCCTACCAAAAATCACCCTCGAATCTTGAAAAATGTGCACACAACGGGCCTTGCAATTGACTGACGTATGATGCACGTCAGTTGGTCCGAGCAAGTGAGCATGAAAAAAGTGGTGACGTGTATCGTACGTTGGTGGGACTGGGCGGGAAGAACTTAACCCGCCCAGTCCCACCGATGTACAATGCACGTCACCACTTTTTTTCATGCTCAGACCCACAGACATGCATCGTACATCAGTCAATTTCAATGCCCGTCAATTGCACATTTTTCAAGATTCACAGTTGATTTTTGGTAGGCATATGTGGGAGACCTTCCTCTACCTACTGCCAAGCAGGGATACTGCCTCACGGTCTCTCCAATGACGAAATTCACGGTGAAAGTGATTCCTGAGGTGGAGCGCAAAGAAACAAAGAAGCTAGAGGGAGAAACAAACAGAAGTGATGAGGTGGTAATGCTGTAAAGGAAGGTGTCATATGCTGGGGTTTTGGGTGAGTGAACAATGCTTGTATCGCCTATATTATTGTGTGAAAATCAGTATAGACTTGTACTACATATAAATTCGTACCAAATAAATAAATAAATATGTAATTTAAAGTGGCTTCAATTAGTTAACCCTTCCATAGTTCGTTTTCTTTAGCCAGGTACCCTGAAAAAGAAGGAAAACGTAAGGCAGACTGACCCATGTACCAACATATATAAGCTCAGGAGGGCAATTTCTCCAAAATTTTTCGATGTTTCTCGCTAAAAGCGGAGGTTTGAGTCACCCCCCAAAAAACGTTGAAAATTGGTTGGGTTTTGAGGGTGTGTTGCGTAGGGTAAAAAATCTGTCTGGACTGGACGGGTTATGCACTAGTTTTATTCACCCCTGTCTATAGTACACTTCCCATGCGTTGGGCGGCTCCTCACATACAGCTGTTCTCAACAAGGAGGAGTCAATGGTTTTCCGTCTCATTAACTCTCATCCTACTGGCTCCCTTCAACCTCTGTCTCTTAGCTGCACTGCTTCATCTTTGTCTCTTTTCTGTTGCTGTTTCAGTAATCACTGCTCCTCTGAACTGTCTTGCTTGTATCCTCCACCAGTATGGCAATGTGTAATACCTGTCTGACAACAAACTCTTATCCCTTTTCCGTCCAACTCGCTAATGAAAGAGTTAACCATTACTCCCAGTCCTTCATTTATGCAACAGGATATCTCTGGAACTGTTTCCCTCTGTCTGTATTTCCTACTGCCTATGATCTCCAGTCTTTCAAATGCAGTGTGTTCATGCATCTCTAAATGATTGGATCTTGAACTTGGCTATCTGTCAACCCGCCGAGCCCCACCGACGTGCGATACACGTCACTACTTTTTTTTCTGCAGACAGACCCACTGACGTGCATTGTACGTCACTCAATTGCAAGGCCCATTGTGTGCACATTTTTCAACATTCGCAGGTGATTTTTGGTAGGCATATGTGGGAGACCTTCCTCTACCTGCTGTCAAGCGGGGATACCGCCTTGCCCCACCTGACCCCTCTCCCCCTCCCCCCTCCCCCCCCACACTGGGCAATTCACCTGTTAGCAGTAACCTGGCCAGTAAAGATATGCTGCCCCACGGTCTCTCCAGTGACGAAATTCACGGTGGAAGTGATTCCTGAGGTGGAGGACAAAGAAACAAAGAAGCTAGAGGGAGAAACAAACAGAACTGATGAGGTGGTAATGTAAAGGAAGGTGCCATATGCTGGGGTTTTGGGTGAGTGAACAATGCTTTTATTGCCTATATTATTGTGTGAAAACCAATATAGACTTGTACTACACATAAATTCGTACAAAATAAATACATAAATACATAATTTAAAGTGGCTTGCAATAGTAGACTCTTCCATAATTCGTTTTCTTTAGCCAGGTACCCTGAAAAAGTAGGAAAATGTGACGCTGAATGACACCTGTATCAACATTTTTAAGCTCAGGAGGGCGATTTCTCTATGAATTTTCGATGTTTCTCACCAAAAGCGGAGGTTTGAGCAAAGAATAAATAAAAAAAAGTTGAAAACCGGTCGGGTTCTGAGGATGTGTTTCGTAAAATATCTGTCGGGACTGGGCGAGTTAATCTTGTTTTTGTTTATTACTTAAGGAACAAGTTGCAGGCTCCCGGCCTTTGATTCCTTCTTCCGTGCATAAAGAAAAAAAAAACACATACATTTAAGTGCCTAGACAGACTCTCGTAATAACTATATAGATGGAGGAGAAATGCAATGTGAAAAAAACGGACGCCCTTATGCAGTGTTACAGATACAACCAGGCGGCTCCACTGCCTGGTTATACAAATGTCCCTAATCTACTACGTCCCTCATCTTCTTCCCTGTCTCCCAGAAGGAGAATTTTGAGATGTAGGAGGAAGGTAAGTTTAGTCCCCAGTCCAATGGGTTCACATTTCTGATGAGCAGATATAGTGCCGTAATTTTAAGGGTAATCTAAGTGTAGCAAAAGTGTAGTGCCATAATTTTAAGGGTAATCTAAGTGTGACATAAGTTAGTATAAGTGTAGTATAAGTGCAACTTAATTGTAACCTTGAACCCTAAATATTTTTTTCTATTTAATGTAATGTCTAGCCGTTGAGTTCCATATTCAAATTTTGTCTCTGTTAATATTCAAAGTGTGAATGAGACTCTATTATTAGTAGAACTAAACTGAGCAACTATATGAATATGATTGACTTTGTACATATCAGCCAGCCAGTTCTCACCAGTTATGCATAACATCGTAACCTTAGACAGTATTTAATTATCGCAAGTGCTTTTCTAAGTACCCTAATCCAGGAATTTATATATCAGCGTTAATAGTATTCCCCTTTTGAACTATGTAGTAGTAAATTGAAGCTCATCTGAGTTCTAATTGCTGATAATAGTCATTTGTAATCGTGGAAATTTGCATTATTAGCCTTGCGTTGCAAAACACTGTATGGCCATAAAACGAGCATGACAATAGCTTGTCCACATTCGCTTTCAGCATAGCTTTGACATAATTAAAGTTCCCGTACGCAATGACAACAATTTTAAACATCGTAAGTCAATCCTCAGTGCGTGTTGAGTCTAAGCATATTTATCATATTCCTTGGAAGATTTTGTAAAGGCATTAATGGTGCAAAGTAATCCGTCAAAGTCATAGCCAATTCCAGATATTAGAACAACCGAGCTTATATAAGCCGTGTGATTTGCCTCAAACAGGCAGAGTGCCGTCTTCCTCCACTGATTCCAGGTCAGTGAGTTTAACCCGCCCAGTCCCGACCGCTTTCTTACCCAACCCACCCTCAAAACCTGACCGATTTTCAACTTGTGTTATTTTGGCTCAAACCTCCGCTTTTGGTGAGAAACATCGACAATTCATAGAGAAATCGCCCTCCTGAGCTTATAAATGTTGCTGCAGATGACAGTCAGCCTTACCCCTCCATTCTCTCAGGGTACGTGGCTTCAAAGAAAACGAACTTTGTGACGGTTAACTAACTCAAGCCACTTTAAATTATTTTTTTATTTATTTATTTGGTACGAATTAGTGTGTAGTACAAGACAATATTGGTTTTCACACAATATATAGGCGATATAAGCATTGTTCACACCTAAAACACCAACATATGGCATCTTCCTTTACGACATCACCACCTCATCTCTTCTGTTTGTTTCTTCCTTTATTTCTTTATCCACCTCAGGAATCACTTTCACCATGAATTTCGTCACTGGAGAGACCGTGGGGCAATATGTCTTTACTGGCTAGGTTACTGCTAACAGGTGAATTCCCGAGTGTGGGGGGGAAGGGGGAGGGGGGGTCAGGTGGGGCCAGGCAGTATCCCCGCTTGACAGGGGCTAGAGGAAGGTCTCCCACATTTGCCTACTAAAAATCACCCGCCAATCTTGAAAAATATGCAAATGACGGGCCTTGCAATTGACTGACGTACGATGCACATCATTGGGTCTGAGTGTTAAAAAAAAAAAGTGGTGACGTGCACAGTACTTTGGGGGGACTGGGCGGGTTAAAGTCCATATATTCTCCCTCCCTTTCGTACTCATATGATGTAAGTCCTCATATACATCAGTGGTTGTGATATTTTCCCTTGTCCTTTTTGTACTGATTGATACCACTGTCTTCCTCCATCAATTCCAGATTGTTGCTGCCCTTCATATCGTTTGCGAAAAACGATTGTGTCAAGACGTCTGGCTCGCACTGCCTAACGCCCGTTTACACTAAAATCCCCCTCTCTTAGTTATGTAATCTGAGTGCAAATTGGCTGGACCAATAGAATATTTCATCCTTTTGTATACTGTGTTGTATACTGCTTTTAAGTCTGCGTATATTTAGCCCTAAGAGAATATTGAATATTAATCCCCTTTTGAGTATTGATCCTTTTATATAGTTCCTTTTTAATATTGTGTTAATTTATTTATGATCTTTGAGTTAATTTATACATTCAGGCTTGAGAGAATATTCTGTGATGGTAATATCTCAGTGCTTCTTCCCTAAGAGTCCGTCTGAGACCGTGGGATTGCTGGGTTCACGTATGTCAGTATCATTTTGAATATTGGCTTTAATGTGTGAAGACTCATATTCCGGGAGTTAATGAAACCTAGAGTATCAGTGCCATTTTAAGTGGTGATTCAGTGGTGAAGATTCTTGTATTCATGGGTGATAATATCATTCTGAGTATTTTATTCAATTGTGAAGTTCACTATGTTAGTGTATGATAATCTCATTCTAAGTGTTTATTCAGTTGGGAAGTTTCATACTCATGCTTATCTGTTTATTTCGAATTCTGACTCATTGCTGAAGACCTGTACTCTTAAAATTATTGATCCTAATTATGCTTAATCTCCCTAGTGATACTGTCAGTGCGAAGTCGTAATTTATCTTTCAGTCCCTTGTAATTCATAGTCTGAAGAGAAAACTGTTTTTTGTTTTTGTTTTGTTGATTTTTTGTGATTTTATTATTTTGTAAATATTAGGTTAAGTCTCTTTGAGTCTGAGTCATATCATCCTCTAAGGAGAATTAATCGTGAGATTGAGTGGCCTGCAAGTTGTGCAAATATCTTCTTACTCATGCACTGTTTAATGATATCACGCTACTCTATTTCTCTTATTCTCAAAGCATCAAAATTCCTCATTATTTTTCCTTGTGTAATAAATTCCCAGCATTATGCTAGGTGGTGGCAGCATATTCTCTAAGTGTCTAATAATTACGGTGAGTAAAAATTCTGAGCTCCACACTGGTGGTGACTGCTAATCACCTATCAACACCTGAGCGTCAAAAAATTCCGTCATTACACTGGTGGCAGCGGTGGGATGAGATATTGTTGTGGAATAAGTTCTTAGTGTGTGATATTGTCACAGTGAATGAATGAATCGAGATAAAATCCTTCAGTAACAGTACACTAGAGGCCCACTTCATCTCGCAGTATTTCTAGAGTTAATGACCTCTGAAGCTCCTGGAGGACATACAAAATTATTTTTCATCGATAGTAGAGAGTGAATATCGACCGTTGTGTTCTCACAGTAGTGGACCATTATACCCAGTTCATTAGGTTCTTCCCCCCTTACAACAAAACAGTCCACACACATCACAGACAAACTTGGGCAGTATGTGGCAGACTATGGCACACCTCGCAGTGTCGTCTTGGACAATGGAGGCTAGTTTGAATCAGGCAGTTGGAGTTGGAGCCCTTGTCTGGATAGGGAGGAGAGCCATGGCACCCTGTGCGTGTCAGAGACTTGTTGTGAAAGGGGACGGTCCGTGTCGTGTGGTGGAGGTGTTGATGGACAGAAGTGTGTATGTGGCAGAAAACGTGTTCATGGGGAAAAAGATACAAAGAGCTGCAGGACAAGTGAAACCCTATTATGGAGGTGAAGAGTGGCTCTTAGAACCTCTGGAAGAAGCTTTTGAACCTGACCCAGTGGATGAACAATTACCGCCCCGTGAAAGACATCCTCCCCGGAGACTGATTGAAGAATGTCGAAGTGCTTTTAGGTGGTTATGGGAGTGTTAAGTAAAGTGATGGTTAGGGAAATGTGTGCAGGTCGGACTGTCTGATTATTGACTGTGACAGTTTAGAGTTTGAGAGAAGTTTCATCTATCAAGAGTTCAAGGAGTTTAATCTCGTGTCTATAGTTCATTGGAGCTTGGGTTATGGGCGCCGCACAGTTCAGTGGGAATTTTAGATTGCCTTAATTTCGAGGGAAGACCACGAAATCCCCTCAACTTACAGTCAGCACGGTCTATGGTGTAACAGTGACTTCAGGACCTGACAGGCGCTCGTCAGTACTAGGTAGAGAGCTGGAAGTGTAAGAATGAATGGACGGAGCGTGAATGTGATGGTAGGTTGTATGTATAGGGAGCACCCCTGGGACGATCATGGCAGCGAGAGTACGGGTCAGTCCTGGTGAGACAACCATGTTACCACCCAGGCAGGAGGTTGGCTGGGGCACATCTTTCCACTATATTTCGAGGGTCTATTGGTGACAGAGAAGCGACCCTCTAGGGTACGCGATTTTACTTGTGGACCGACAGGTGCCACTTATGGGAGGAGAGTCAGTGAAACCATTATCTCAATCTGGAGTTCATAGAGAGGTTCACAGTCAAATTTGGAAAGTCCATCGCGCCCGCACACACGTCTCTAAGAAATGTAGGTGAATTAATTGAATGTTGACTTTCGATGTTATTTTTGTTTCCCCGGAGGATGCAACCGTGTAGCACCATAATTTTAAGTGTAATCTAAGTGTAATATAAGTGTAGTGCCGTAATTTTAAGGATAATCTAAGTGTAGTATAAGTTAGTATAAGTGTAGTATAAGTTAGTGTAAGTGTAATATAAGTGTAACCTTGAACCCTAAATATTTTTGTCTGCACAGTATAATGTATGTCTAGCCATTAAGTTCCATATTCAAATCTAGTCTCTGTTAATATTCATGGTGTGAGTGAGACTCTATTATTAGCTGAACTAAATCGAGCAACTATATCAATGTGACTGACTTTGTACATATCTCACCACTTATGCTTAACCCTAGATAGGAAGACGTCCCTTCTGACCTCGCGATAGGAAGACCTGTGCCAATTGGATACACTGAAAGAAAATAATTTAAAAAATAATATACAGAGATGTTTTATTCAAAACTAATGGAGCTGAAATACAAATATAATTCTCGTGAAAGGAAAAAGTAGTATTGACTCATTCTCTTCTTGAGATGCATATACAAGGAAATGAGCAAAAAGGCTCCCTAAACCAATCATTCTAATACCTACATATCATTCAGTCGTCCTGCCAACCCTGGGTTCCACAGAAAAATGGGTGCCTGGCATAAATGGAAACAGGTAATAAATATATACACCGCTACCCTCAAAGCACGCAATCAATGTGTCAGGCTTCTATTATAGGTCCTTGTGTGGTGTAATGACGGAGTCACACCACCACTAGGGTCACTGGTACACTCAGTCAGTGTCACATCACCCACACTAACTAACATCACGGGTTTCTGTGTCACTCTGGGGTTCAAGTGTGGTGTCAACAGTCCTGTTGAACTCCTCCGACTTCAGATACTCTGCCAGCTCTTCGTCTGACATGTACCTTGTTCGTTTGGGGCCCATGACTACAGACATGTAAATACCAATTCCCAATTACCCATTATTACGGCCACCACCCCATTATGGGGTCAGTGCTACACTAGGTCAATTTCCCATCACCCACAATAACAATCAAGGGTTTCTGTGTCACTCAGTGTCACTCAGGGGTTCTAATGTGATGTCAACAGTTCTCCTGAAATACTCCAGCTTCAGAATATTCTGCCAGCTCTGTGTGGGACAGCTACCTAGCTCGTTTTGCCTCCATTACTTTCACAAATACACTAAAAACCAAAGAAAACCATATATACTACTTTATACTGCATATAGCGGGACATGTTACACGTATGTACATGGTCATATTGTGCCTAAAACACTTAGAATGACCGTTCAAGTCTTCGACCTTGATCATAATGGCCCTCTTCTCTCTATTTTTTTTTTTTTACAAAAATTTTACGCTACAGGAAGACATGTGCCAATTGGATACACAAGTACTCACCAAAGAGTCGACAATGGTGAGAACTTGAGCCTGCGAGCAGAAACAGCATAGGTTGGCTCAGGACTGCTTGGTGTAAAGAAAAAAGTTGCCCATTACCCATTATTCTGGACACCATTAACTGCAAAACTTTAACGCACCCTGGCTGTGTATCCATATGGCACAGGTCTTCCTATCTAGGAATAACATAGTAACCTTAGACAGAGTTTAATTATCGCAAGTGTCTGTCTACATACCCTAATCCAGGAATTTATAAGTCAGTGCTAATAGTATTCCCCTTTTGAAGTAAGTAGAAGTAAATGAAGCTTATCTGAATTCTAATTGCTGATAATATTCATCTGTAATCGCGGAAATTTGCTTTACTGGCCTTGTGTTGCAAGTCACTGTAGGGCCATAAAATGGGGCATGGCAATAGCTTGTCCAGATTCTCTTTCATCACGGCTTTGGTATAATTAAGTTCCTGTACGCTATCACAAAAATTTTAACCATCATAAGTCAATCCTCTGTGTGGGTCGAGTGTAAGCGTATTTTTCGTATTCCTTGGAAGTTTTTCTAAAGGCATTAATGTTGCAAAGTAATCGGTCAAAGTCGTACCCAATTCCCGATATTAGAGCAACCGTGCATATATAAGCCGCGCGATTTGCCTCAAACAGGCATAGCGCCATCTTCCTCCATCAATACCAGGGCAGTGTGTTTAAAGTCCATATATTCTCCCTCCCTTTCATACTCGTGTGATGTAAATCCTCATATACATCAGTGTTTGTGATATTTCAACTAGTCCCTTTTGTATGAATGATAGCGCCGTCTTCCTCCATCGATTCCAGATTGTTGCTGCCCTTCATATCGTTTGAAAAATAGGTGTGTGAAGCCGTCTGGCTCGCATTGACTGCCTAACGCCCGTTTACACTAAAATTCCCCCTCTCTTAGTTACGTAATTCGAGCGCGAATTGGCTGGTCCACTAGAATATTCCATCCTTTTGTATACTGTGTGTAGCTAGATAGATTTTTAAGGTCGTGTATATTTAGCCCTAAGAGAATATTGAAAATTAATCCCTTTTTGTGTATTGATCCTTCTGTATAGTTCCTTTTTGAATATTGTGTCAATTTATGTATGATCTTTGAGTTAATTTGTATATTCAGGCTTGAGAGAATATTCTGTGGTGGAAATATCTCAGTGTTTCTTCCCGAAGAGTCCGTCTGAGACCGCGGGATTGCTGCGTTCATGTATGTCAGTATCATTTTGAATATTGGTTTAAATGTGTGAAGACTCATATTCCCAGAGTTCATGAAACCTAGAGTATCAGGGCCATTTTGAGTGTTGATTCAGTGGTGTAGATTATTGTATTCGTGGGTGATAATATCATTTTGAGTATTTTATTCAATTGTGAAGATCACTACATTACTGTATGATAATCTTCTTCTAAGTATTTATTCAGTTTGTGAGTTACACAGTCATGCTTATCTGTTTCTTTCAAATTGTAACTAACTGGTGAAGACCTATACTCTTAAAATTCTTGATTCTAATTATGCTTAATCTGCCTAGTGATATTTTCAGTGCAAAGAGGAATTTATCTTTCAGTCCCTTGTAATTCATAATCTGAAGAGTAAACTGCTTTTTTTTGTTCTTGTTATTTTGTTTTTTTGTGTGTTTTTATTATTTTCTAAATATTAGGTTAAGTCTCTTTGAGTCTGAGTCATACCATTCTCTAAGGAGAATTAACTGTGAGACTGAGTGGCCCGCAAGGTGTGCCAATATCTTCTTACTCACGCACTCTTTAATAAGATCACGCTATCCTATTTCTCATATTCTCAAAGCATAAAAATTCCTCATTATTTTTCCTGGTGTCATAAATTCCAAGCATTATGTTGGGTGGTGGCAGCATACTCTCCAAGTCGCTAATCATTAAGGTGAGTAAAAATTCTGAGCTCTACACTGGTGGTGATTGCCCATCACCCATCATCACCCGTGTCAAAAATTCCGTCATTACTCAAGGATTAGCAGTTGCTGGTACTACCACTAATGCTACCTTGAACAGTGGTCACACACACACACACACACACACACACACACACACACATCTGCGCCATGTGCTTTCCTTATACCCACCACACATATCGTTCAAATGTGCTCATAAGACTGCACTGAAACTAAATATGAGTGTAGATGTATTAATGAATGTAACTGTACATCTTAAGGACCTGGCAGAGACGGGTTGGTGAAGAAGACTGTATAATCATCACAAAAAGCCGTGTCGTTGATCAGGGCCTGCTTCATCACCCACAGTTAATTAGACGCGACCTCTCGTTGGCTGAAGAAGCTCTATAGCACCTTTTCGTTGGCGATATATTTAAAATTTTACACCTTCCTGTCCTCTTTTGTGTTGCATAAATCCAACCATTTTCTCCTTACTCTGCACAAATAACGAAGACAATAATCGCCCATATCCAAAAAGATGTCCATAAGGAAGTTGTCGTATGAAGCTTCATTTACTGAGGAAAATCCGAGCGTTTGTCATCTGGCCTTGAAGTACTCATTGCCGTAACGCTTTATTGATAATTTTGTTTCATATTAACTGTCCTCATTATCACCTTCATTTGTTCTTAGCGAGCTGAACAATGGTCAGGATCTGACTCCCTCACAAAGAAATGCAAATTGGGAGAGAATGGAAAACATGAAGAAAACAAATAATTATATTTTGAGACTGACATAAATGTACTATTGCTCCAAAATTTTCTTTGCTCCTGCTGCCCATCTGTAACTCAAGCATCACATAAGTTATGGTAATTGTAACTAACAACTGGGTAAAACTAAATTGGGTAAGTAACCAAACAGATTATAGTGACGGTATGCAACCTTACTCTGACTAATACAAAGTTACTAGTTGCTGAACAGCAGGAGGAGGAGCGGGACTTTCGGAGACTGTAGTGTATTTGAGTTAGTGCCGAAATAGTAGTTTGTAATAAGAAAAAAATAAATTGATTTTAATTTTTAATAATTGCCAACAGTACGTGATGAGAAATAACTTGAAATACTAAATTGCCACCAGTTTGTAATAGGCAATAACTTGAGAGGGTAACAGCCTTGTGATGGGTAAATTGGACTGTCTAAGAAGATTTAGGAGAAGTAGTATTTTTTCTTTAGATCAGCCTACGGGTTATGCGCGTGACAATAAGGGTAGTACAAGGGTAGCGATTTGCCTGAGCAGCCGTATACCTGTAACAGAATGGGGACAGGTGAGGACCTTTGGTACTTACTGTATAAATCATGAGCAACTCGGTCTGCTGGAACTGGGCAGGGCATGAGCAATCTCCTCTCCCCTAGTTCTCTCCTCTGTCGAGTTACTTCCATACACTCTTAACAAAAACACTATACCATTACTACCAACATGCCATGTGCAGTCTTCATGAGCAGGGGCAGGAAGAAGACCAGTATGGATGCGGGATTACACGGATTTTTATTACATACTCCAAAACTCAAATAAAATGCAAGAATGGAAAAGAATTTCGATAGTGACTGGTTCACAATTGGATGGACAGATAGTGTATCACACAACTTTGGCACAGATGAGTCTGGTCAAGCATTAACATTCCAAGTATACCAGAAAATCCATTCATTTACACTCAACATTTACACTCTGGGAGTACTCCTGATAAACCATGTTATAAACCTCTAATACCATTCCTAATTGACATAAAGATTCCCTCTCAATATATAATAGGGCATGGGCATGAACACGGGATGACAAACAAAAACTATTTTAAATTTTGGCCCCTACTCTCCAAATCAAAAATAGTCAGTCTGTTGAAAGATTCTGATATGAAAATTGACTCTAGCTTGGTGCCAGTGGATAGGTTACTCGAATCACAATTAATACTCTAAAATAGAGAACAATCGCTTCACAGTCCTCAAAAAAAGAAAGAACATACTCCCAGTAACCTGTTATTCACTTTACAGATTTACCTTAAATATAACTGAGAGAGATACACCTCCCCTTTTCCTCACAATTCTCATGATAATAACGACGAAGTCGAAAGAACAATACTGTGCTACAATTTTTCCCAGAACATTTTCTAAATTCGAAAGTTTCTCACTCAACGGTCCAAATGGCTGGTGAACACCGGTGTACATTCTTCCTTACTTAGCTATTTGCGCTTCATATAGGTTGGGACCCAAAACAATTAACAGAGTTGGTTAATAATATGGCATCTGGGAGCCATAATATAGCATGTGGTACCAACCATCGATGCAACAAGGCCGGAACTTTACCACGGCTAACCTCCTGCACAGATATCCTTCTGTCCTGTGGCCCAGCGTCAGTTGGCGACACAGCTAAAGTCCCACGACACTCCCCATTTCCAAACTCCTCAGCACGAAAGGAGAAGTATGGACATCTCTCGAACACAAGTCCGCCTGGCACCGCGGCAGAGGCTCAGAGTTTCCCCTGACACCTGCCTCTTCGCTCTCACACACACAGCAGCACTTGGTGTGGCTTTTTCTTAGCGGGGCTTTCAAATTATTTTCCTAATCTCCTTAACAATACGTTACTTTCCAGCTAAATAGATCATTGCTAAACTCACACTGTTCGCTAGTAAATATCTATGTTACACTATTTTAAGTGAACTATATTGTATGGACTCTTGACTACTTAACGCGGATGAACACAGCATATCGCAGCCTCTCTGTCTCCAACCAGGAAGCGGTTATCTTCAATAAAACGATTATTTGAGTAAGGGGACACTGCAATAATTTTCCTTAATTACACTACTTTCCCCTCAGGGTTTTAGATTTTTACTCAACTGTGATGATTAAGCTCCACTTAATTCTAAACTGGATAGTAATACATATGCCACCTTAATTATAAGGAAGTAATATTTATTCTATCTTAATATCAATGGAACTTAAATATAAATAACCTTATATCCTACCTAAATTACATTCTAAGCATATGTCCCTTCCCATGAAACATCTCAAGTCAGTGCCAAATGACTGCATGTCCAGCCAGAATGTGTGTCTCATGTCTACAAGAACTTCATCCACCCACTTGTGATCTTTTCTTTCTTTACCTTTTCTCCTTTTACTTGGTATGAATGAGTTGCAACTCTTGAAACGGAACATGACGAAAGTCACACACTGACTTTATGAGAGTTCTCACAAAGATGCGCTTCTTCCAGCAGACTCATGAGGTTCCAACCTTCCTCCCACAGTGTGAGTCAGGGTGCCCCATGAACAGAGGTTAGTCACTCCCAATTCTCGGCGGCGGGAATGTTGATTGCCTTACCTGTAAACACCACTATATCCATTTAAACAAACGCAATAGAAAATAAAGAATATTACAGTCATCTCTTTCATACCCCCTACGGGGATGCAGCAGCTAACACCAGGGCCCGACTACGCATCCCAGAATTGACTATTCTCATGCTTGTAGTTTCCGGTTGTGGCTGTGCTTGACAGATCCGTGCCTTACGCCCAAAAACACAACATGACTCTGCTCACAGTCAATGATTATCAGTACAGGGAAGCTCTACTTACACTGTACCTATATGAACTCTTGAACTGATTTTGCAGGAAAAGGAAAGAAAAAAATGAGTACCCATTAATTGCCATTAACCTCTATTAATCTCCAGTTAGTCTCCTGCAGAATCATGAGAGACATCCCGGGTCTAAGACATTAGTTACACACCATATCCTCATCAGGCGGTCAATTACAGGATTTTCCAACTTTACTTCTTTCTACTTCCTTATTGAACTGCTTTCCTGCCTTTGGTAACACACTTTAACCCATCACATCCCGACCAATTTCCTACCTCTGAAACCTATCAATCCCGAGCAATTTTTTTTTTTTTTTTTTCTCAAACCTCAGCTTTTGGCGAGAAACATCGAAAATTCGTAGAGAAATCGCCCTCCTGAGCTTATAAATGTTGCTACAGGTGACAATCAGCCTTACCTTTCGTTCTCTCTCAGGGTATCTGGCTTCAAAGAAAACGAACTATGGGAGGATTAACTAATTCACGCCACTTTAACCCTTTCGCGCACCTTAAGTTTTATTAAGTTTCACGGCTCACGATTTTACTTGCCAGCGCCAGCCACCAGGCCTCCCACGCGACGCAAATTGCACGTATTCTTGCCTTATTTTCACTACCAAAACCTCTAAATATTGCCCTGAAACTCACATCATCTTATTCGCCGATGTTTGTTCTGGCTGATAAGCCAAAAGGAAAACCAGAAAAATACGAAGAAAAGTACATTAGGCCGCCGTGAATAAACATTTTGGAACGTTGATCTCACTTCCCAACATCATCGTTCGAGTGTTTTCCATCATACAGAAAAATGTTATTATAATTTTTGATAGAGAATTTCATTGGCTTTCTAATGAGGTGTGTTAGGTTGTGATGTGATTTGTAGTTTTTGAGAAAATGGCCCAAAACTAAAAGCCATTTTTGTAAAAAAAAAGATTTTTGTTCAGGGAGGTATACTGCAGAAGTTTTCTCGCACAGCTTATGTTTTTATTACATAATCTTATGTAGAAATTCATAATCTTTCTCCTGAAACCTTTTTGTTTTGATACGCCTCATAGTTTCCGAGTAAATCGCAAAAAACTACAGAGTACTCGCGGCCGCGGTGCACTTTCGTCGTGCGCACACAATAACCGCCTACGTAACCACAACTTTTCATTAGAGAAATTACATAGTTATGTCCTGTACATACGTAGAATTCACTGATCTTTATCACTGTTCTTATAAGAAATCGATATGTTCAATAATTTTGGAGTAAATGGACGACAAAGATAGAACAATCTACCTTGCCCACGAGATAAAAACACTCAACTTCCCTGCCTCACGAATACTTACATATTTTTGCTCGTTAGGTTTTATTATTATTATTATTATTATTAACTCAAATTATACGCGTGACATATCATAAGCTCTTTGATAGTGCTCTCAGTAACTCGACATGACCAGTAGTCTTTTTGCTAGGTACTGATACTGAAGCTGAACTTCTTCCATCTCATATGTGTATATGTAAAAAATACTTATATGTGAAAAAAAATATAGAAATGTAGAAATAGGTCAATATACAAATCAACAAAATATGGATAACTCACTTGCTCCAGTTGTGTTGAGCTGCTGGCAGGAACTTGAAGGAATTGAAGACGAGTTAGGTAGTGTGTGAGTTGTGTGTGTGTGTGTGTGTGTGTGTGTGTGTGTGTGTGTGTGTGCATATGTGTGTGTGTGTGTGTGTGTGTAGCGTATTCTCTGTTCCTTGCACCATGTTTGCCTAACACATGCGATGCACACAATAGATTTCTCCACAAACATTCGCTGCACGACACATGTATACAATGTCATATTATGTGTTGCTGTGTGTGGCGTATTTTCTTGTCTCTGATCATTACATAACTTTCGGCTGTCAGTCAATGCATGCAATATTTCTCGGTGAACACTGGCTGCACTATTTTATACGTATATTTCACACTGAACCATATGCAATATAAAACACTATTACATGATTCCATCTCAGCCAACTCTGTTACTCCCTTCCTTACTGTATGGCGTACAAGAGCGCCTGCTCCCTCAGCAACTGATGCATATGTCTATGTATCTCTATGACATAACATAATGCCTGCTATGGTAGGTCAGTTATTTCACTAATCCAGGCACTATATATTTCACAGATATAAGTAATGGCTTCACTATAAGGGCAAAATACATCATTTTATGGGCAGGGTGAGAGGAAACCCCGCTATAACAAACCAGACTCCTGCCTCTAGGCCTAACGGCTGATAACGGGCCCCAATGCTTTACAAACAATATATCTATGTTCAATAGACACAAACACTTCACAGTATAGTAAAAAAAACACTGTACAATCACAATATATCAATAATGGCTTCAGCCTCGGGTGGGAGGGGAAAAATGGCGGATTTAAAAGAATAATGCAACACAGCACGACCCTACTGTGTGGCTGCTAGTGGAGCACTAAGATTCTATCACTACGTACAAGCACATATGAGCCATTGCAGTGTTGCCAAGGTCTTACCTCGGGAGAGACACGTGGCTGCTAGAACGCTACAAAATTTGACGCAGATCGACTGAAAACTTTTTTTTTTTTGCGTTTTTACACGATTTGAGGTCCTGTGCTTTGGCACACCACACCACATAAAACGCAAATTGCGGTCCCGTGCGTGAAAGGGTTAAATTACATAATTATTTATTTATTTGGTACGAATTTATGTGTAGTACAAGACTATATTGGTTTTCACACAATGATATAGGCAATATAAGCATTGTCCAGTCACCAAACATATCCACATATGGCACCTTCCTTTAAAACATTACAACCTCATCACTTCTCTTTGTTTCTTGCTCTAGCATTTTTATTTCTTTGTCCTCCAACTCAGGAATCACTTTCACCATGAATTTCGTCATTGGAGAGACCGTGGCGCGACGTGTCCTTACTGGCCAGGTTATTGCTAACAGGTGAATTACCGATTGTGGGGGGAGGGGGAGGGGGGTCAGGTGGGGCCAGGCAGTATCCTCACTTGACAGCAGATACGGGAAGGTCTCCCACATATACCTACCAAAAATCACTCATGAAACTTGAAAAATGTGCAAATGACTGACCTTGCAATTGCGTAACATACGGGTACGTCGATTGGTGTAGCCGTGACAAAACATTGCAACGTACCTGTACATCGACGGGACTCCTTGGGTTAATCAAATTTTCTGCTCGCCTGACTGGGCTAAATAGCTTAGATCATTTCTCCGATTTCTTTTTCGTTTTTAGCACTGTTTTACCTTCTTCTGCTACAATAAACTCTAATATTTTCTATTTCTCAACTCTTGACTGGTTTTACTCATGACGCACCTGTCACACACGCTCCTCGATATACCGGGGTTGAGGTCTGCGGACTCTGGGTGGTAACACTTCCTCTTCCTCCGGTTCCACTACTACCAACTCCTCGGGCTTGGTAATCCATTGCTCATCACCACATAGGTCTTAACCTTTTCTGCTGCTCTTTGGATGACTGTCAGAAAGTAGTTCTACCAGAACATAGGCACTACCTCCTCTAATCACTTCTCACACTTTGTGCGGACCCTTCCACGATACATTGAGTTTACGGCTGGTTCTAGGCACAACAGTTTCACATTTGACCCAGGCCAAATCATCCACCTTCAAAGCTTGGTTACATTGCCACTGATTAGCCACTTCTCTATATTTCTGGGCCATACGGCGATGTGTCGACTGGGGCACTTTGTGGGCTGCTTCTATACCATCAGGATTGCTGGCAACCTCAGTAAGCTGGGCACAGTGACGAGAAGCATGGCGATTTTGGAAACCAAAATAAGGTTGCTGGCCTGTAGTGGTGTGAACTGCAGTGTTCATGATCCATTGACACTGGCCCAGAAACTGGGGCCAACAGAGTGGATAGCCTTGACACAGGGACAGTAGTATGGACTTCAGTTTACGATGCATCCTCTCCATGACACTGTTGCCTTGGGGATGGTAAGGGGTAGTATAGGCGGTAGTGATGTGGTATTTCCGACAAAGGGTCTGGAAAGCTTGTGAGTGGAACTCGACCCCGTTGTCCATGAGCAGGGCATTGGGGACCCCAAAGTCGATGACAAACTGGTGAAATTTCTCTCCCACTTCCTCCACAACTTTTGTCCTGAGAGTGAAGAATTTCACAAAGCGAGAATAGTGGTCTATAATAGTCAATGCATAATGGTACCCGTGGGATCGAACAAGCATGTCAGTTAAATCAATACTAACCATCTCCAGGGGCTTATCAAGTGAATGTAGCTCCTGCCACTCCTTTTGGAGGCCACATGTTCTTATAGTTTGCTGACAGACTATGCAATTCCTAACACACTGAACTACCTCCGAATATGAGTTAGGTATAAAGAAATACTCCTCTATTTACATCATTGTTTTAAATTGACCAAAGTGGCCTGAAAGCATTACTTGAGCATATTGCAAGGCTTCCTTCTTAACCCCTTAACCACTTTCGTCGTCACTTTCGTGACGGTCGGGTGCAATGGATCATACCACGGGGCGACACTTGAGTGACTCTGTGTTATTTTTAGTTCCCCTGGGCTTTCAGGTGGTGACTTGTATCATCTGTCAGCACTGCCAATGTCCAACAATAGTCAGAGCTGCTAATGTCATCAGTACTCCCATCCATTGTTGACAATTTAACCATTTTCCCTCATTCTAGACTCCCCTCCCTACCTCCCCTCCATTACCCTCTCGTGTCATCTGCTCAGCCGCTCTGCGCTAAGTAAATCTTCCCTGGATTTTTCCACTGTTTTCATCCATTGAAATGAGACCTATGCCCTATTCTTATACAAAATAATATATATATATAAAAAATAAGGAATTGATAGTGCCATACACCTGGAATTGGCTAATTATCACTTGGCAACATCCAACCTGCACTCGTTCGCTAATTTCCCCTGCTTTTTTTTCCC
>JAGKTI010007135.1:19897-37999 GCA_018397915.1 Birgus latro
CACAGGCCACGAAATTGTCATATCAGATTTCACTCGAGCACAAAAGGGTAATGCTTGCCTTTTGGGTGAATACTTGGGTGTGATTATTAGGATGTCTCCTTCGTTGGCACTAACCGGGACTCGGATCATTTCTCCCATGTGTTGTGGTATGGTCACTGTAGTGTCCAACCTCACATAGTTGACTGGAGCTCCTGGCACGTGTTCACTTTTCACTTCTTCAGGAGCAACCTTTTTTACCTTTACCGTCCTGGTTTTCACACCCTGTACGGGATACCTCATATCTCCCTACTCTACTATTTGTTCGGCATTTTTCCACTTCAATGGCGCATGGCAGAGGATGTCCTTTCCCAACAACATATCCACGTACAAGTGGGAATTTGGCATTATGGGAATACATCTCTCAATGTCCTTATTACACCCAATGGAGATAGTGAGTTTGGCACTACCCAAAACTCTTAGTGAAGCACCTGTAACTCCAGCGAGATTTGGTACCTGGCTCCTATGGTTGCATTCGACCTTCAGTTTCCTGATAGTAGTGGGCCTAACTAAGGTAATCTGACTTCCAGTATCGATGAGAGCTTGGATCACTTTGCCATTCACTGACACGGAAATCATCGGCGAACCCTGGTTGACTAGTCAGATGGGAACTGATTCGTTTGGTTTTCCGAGGCAGTTGAGTCTTCCTCTCAACAATCTGGTCGCAGGCAGTCAAAACCTGTTCCAACGGGAGGTTTCTTGAAGCAATCGCGGAGCATATTATTGTTCTTTCGACAGAAAGGGCACCACATATTAACTGTTTTGGAGGACATTTGGTTTAATCTGGCAGTTAGTTTCCCAATTTCTTCTTGGACGTCATTCCAGTCACGGGGGGTAGGTTCCTTCGAAGAGGCTGGGTTCACTGTGGTTGAATCAGCCATGGTGAAATCTATTCACTGATGGCACGAACATAGTGCGCAGTTATTGCCATCCAAGACTGATGTTCCATCTCCACCAGGTCCATAAATTTCTGTAAGGGGATTTCATCTTCCACAAAACTACTCACCTTTCTCCGTGCCTCCAGCATGCCGTCCATGATCTTCCTTTTCAGAAATCGACCTCTACTTGGGAGCTTCTCTTGCGGGAACTTCATGGCTATGGGCGCATATTGGCAGATTACTTGGTGACTGAAGAGCTGAGGCGGGTCCTCCCAGTCATAATGCCTTGCTTCCAGCTCTTGCCATGCTCTATCAAAGTTTAAATCGCCTACCAGTTCGCTATGGAGGAAATTCTTCAAATCACTCCACTGCCTAACCTTTCCTTGGCTGACGGCATACTGTATGAGACTGGCAATCTGATTTCTCACCTGTGCCTTAGCTACGAGCAGTCAGTCCTCATCCTCATCACAACTGGTTTCAACTTTTTCAAGGAAAAGGCTTAGCAAGCTTTCCACTTCTACTCCCTGCAAGTGGCTCAACTCCAGTTTTTCTATATCCTTCACCTTAAATGCGGAATCACAGAGGTGGAAACGCAACTGTCTTTCCATTACAGAATGGATTATTAGGTGACACGCCTTGTAGTATTGGCTGTTTGGGAATGTCTTGTGTCTGCGCATCTGCTTGGAAACTCCTCGGGGGAGATACTAAAGTTGTTTCGGCACCGAATGGATTTGTGGGTTGTTACCCGCGCGTCATGGCCTGCTGAATCGCATCCGCATACTGTGCACAAAGCCGCTCATATTCGTCAGTAATATCTTCCTGTTTAATTTCCACGCAATGTGCCATGATGAAAGCTTACAAGGAATATTTTTGGTCTCTCTCAATAATTTACAATAGATGCCCACTACTAAGGAGTCTTAATGAACTACAAAATCTTCAAAGTACCCAGCTGGCTTCATCGAATCTACACTTTCAAACCTCGGTCTGTGATTTACCACTAGTTGCTTTGAACATTTCCACTAACAGGAGAGGTCTAGGGAGACAAGAATACTTTAAATCTTCAACGCACTGGATTCAAGAGGGTCCACACACTAACCACTTCCTCCACAGAGAAAGATTTATAGAGGAATTTTAATTAAATCAGCGATTATCCCACTATAGCTGCCACAAGAATGTTATAAGAAAAATTTTAATTGATTTTAATTTTTAATAATTGCCAACAGTATGTGATGAGAAATAACTTGAATTACTAAATTGCCACCAGTTTGTAATAGGAAATAACTTGAGGTAGGATAAGCCAACAGCCTTCTGATGGGAAAACTGTGTCACGAATTTTCTACATCGTGAAATTGTATATTGTAAATCGTGACATCGAGTGATTTGTAGGAACGATGAATAGTTCTGAAGTCCGTGAGAATTCGCCATTCTCTTAACCGTGCACTCGTGTACTTATATTTGCATTAAATTTTCAAAACTTTCGTGATTCTTTCGCGAGTGATTGTCTTTATGTACGGACAGTGCATTCCTCTGAACAATAATTTCTGAATTGTCGTTTCTGACTCCCTAGCCGTTAGGTGGCCATGCCCTTTTCACACGATGCCTCTGTTTAGATCAAGCATCGAGTCAGTCGTCCAAATGACAGTCTCGGAATGTGGATGTGCTGTGCGCAAAGCTCGGGCGGGTCTCTTTTCTTAGCGATTTCAGAAGTCTCGGCTGTATTGGCTTGAATTCCCAAAGCTCCCACCAGCCTGGTGATCGACTGTATTAACGGCGGTCTTTACTGATTAGCATTTCTTATGTTTTTTCTATGTTTAAGGTTCTTTAGTTATTTAGGTCAGTGCTTTATTTAGTTATTTGTTTGAGTGCTTGAGTGAGTGCATTTCCCTTTCTTGATTTTGAATAGATTCATGTAGCGTAAATTTATTTTCATGCAATTAATAAATTTACAGTTCGTTTTCTTGAGATTTGTTAAATGTAACAGTCGTGTTTGATTTTCCCACATATTTAGATCCTGTTTATTATTATTATTATTATTATTTGAATGTTAAGGGGAGAAACTAACTTTCTCAGAGGCCAACAGTACAGTAATGCAGTCTTCTTGAGCGTTTAGTCTCTGCTGTGTACTGTTGAGAAAGTTTATAAATTCTCGGCTCTAGAGAATTGGCAAAGTAAGCCAGCATAAACGTGGAAATGCTACTTGATTTCACGAGTCGATTCTCTCGTGATAATCGACTCGATAGTTATTCCTAGTATCCATAGTCTAACAACTTTCATTTTCCCCCTGACAAACTGGACTGGAAGATTTAGGATTAGTAATACATTTTCTCTAGATCAGCCTACAGGTTATGCACATGACAATAGGGGTAGCACAAGGGTAGTGATTAGCCTGCACAGCCGTAGACCTGTAACAGAATGAGGACAAGCGAGGACCTTGATACTTACTGTATACATCATGAGAAACTCGGTCGTTGGATCTGAGCAGGGCATGGCCAATCTCCGCTCCACTAGTTCTCTCCTCTGTGCAAATTACCTCCGCACACTCATCAAAAACATTATACCATTACTACAAACAAGCCATGTGCAGTCTTCATGAGCAGGGATTACATATAGGAAAGCAAACAGCAATAGACCTTCTGGTCCTGTCGAGGCTATTTGTTACAGAGTAGACTATGACTACAACATCTATCTCTATATGCTGAAGGATAAGGATAGTAAGGCAAGAACGCTTCCCCCACCCTCAAACCCTCCAGGAAAAAGTGAGAAAAGCCACCATGCAGGACAGAAAAACTGACAGAAATTTCATAGGAAATACTAGAAAGGAAAGGTCACATTCTATACTATTTTATCTGTAAGCTACCTCTTTGAGTAACCTGAAAGAGAAAGTAATCAAATAAATTAATAGCTACGGCATGACATTATAAACGGGTACATTGAGTTAATGGAAAGTCCGTAGACATCACAACAAGAATACGGTAATCCCGTGGTCTCAGTTGGACTCTGCGGGAATTCAAAAGTTACAGATACACGTGAATATAGCTAATAATCCCGTGGTCTCAGACTCTGCGGGAATCCAAAAGTTACAGATACACGTAAATATAATAATCCCGTGGTCTCAGACTCTGTGGGAAGAAACTCAAAACATTATCACCAAAGAAGTAAGGTAGGCAGCAGTCAGTCAGGTCCCGGCTCCGTTCATTCCACTGAGACTAGGAACTTTCCCATGTGGGGCAAGCACACAAGTCAGGAAGCAGTGACCCCTGATGCATTTAAAAAAATCCAGATGGTGGTCACCTAACCAACAGGGACCCTCAGTGATCCACAGCCCATCACAGGTCAAAAGTATGAGCAGTGACCATTAACTCAGGGCTATTTGTGCATATAACATATTTGCATTTAATAAATTGATCCAGGCTCTAAAAACAAAATAAAATAGAAAATTATATATACACAAGTGTTTTATTCAGGAGTAAACATATCAAGCTTGGGGTTAGATGACAAATACCTATCCAGGCAACCTTTAAAGGTCTTTAATGTATTACAATTTACTATATTGGAGGGCAATTTATTCCATATATCTACAACCCTATTAACCCCTTAACAGCGGATCGTCACTTCCATGACACTAGGGTGCACTGGATCATACCCCGGGGCATCACTTTTGTGATTTTGTGTTGTTTTGAATTCACCCGGGCTTTCAGGTGGTGACTTGTATCATCTATCAGCACTACCAATGTCCAACAATAGTCAGAGCTGCTAATGTCATCAGTACTCCCATCGATTGTTGACAATTTAGCCATTTTCCCCATTCCAGACTCCCGTCTCTACCTCCCCTCCATTACCCTCTCGTGTCGTCTGCTCAGCCGCTCTGCGCTACGTAAATCTTCCCCGGATTTTTCCACTGATTTCATCCATTGAAATGAGCCTTATGCCCTATTCTTATGCAAAATAATATATGTATATATAAAAAAAATATGGTAATTGATAGTGCCATCCATACAACTGGAATTGGCTAATTATCACTTGACAACATTCAACCTGCACTCATTCGCTAATTTCCCCTGCTTTTCCCCCAGTGAAATATGCCGTATGAGCTATTCTCGTAATATAATTGTATATAAGAAAGGAAGGGAGAAGCCTGAGTGATATTTATATTTACCTGGAAATACCTAATATATTATGTATTGTCTAGATTTCCTACGACTTATTTCTTAGCATATACATTAGCAGCTGATATTTTCAGCTCTTGGCTACCCAGATACCTACATCTCAGTTCACTGCCGTCCTTCAGCGTGGAGGCACGTTGCAGTCGCGCCCCTACATTTCTGCCGCTTTTGCGCCCATTATAAAAGGCCCTGTGACCCCTACCCCTACTAAACATCGTGTGGGAAGCGGTAAAGGACTGTAGATATATGTAAGTGTAATAAAGTAGTAGAAATAATAATGTGTGAGTGTGTATATGAATAAGAAATGACAATATGAGCGGCGAATTAGCGTGAGGGGGAGGCTCATACGGGCTCGTATTTTACATTGCTTTCACAGTTTTTTTTTTTGGGGGGGGAAGAGTATGGATTCCAAACTACTTGGAAATCATTGAATAGTGTTTCTAGTGTTAATATCAGGCAGTGGTATTCATATTACGGGATGTCGGAAAGTGTAAAGTGGAGACTTAGTTACCCAACTTCAGAAATCTTCACAAGTCCTACTGTAGTCGACCAGTGCTAAAAAAAAAAATCCCAGGAGAAAGCTGAAGGTACGTGTCATAAGCATATTTAATTATAATATTCTAGGACTAATAACTGATTTTTGGTAAATATTTTTAAAAAGTCAGTCGGAGCGCAGATTTGCCCAGCGGGATGGGCACAGCGTTCCTCTGACAACCTCGGGGTTAAAGGGTTAAAGAAGAAGTGCTTAGTTTCATACGACTGGAATCATTTGCCAATTTTTTTATGCCCATTGCCTCTAGCATAATTCGAGTGATCAACTTTGAAGTATTTATCAACAGCCATATTATCATGTCCTTTGAATATTTTGAATACTTGAATTGATCTCGTAACCTCTGTTAAGTTAGGGTAATCGATTCAGGGCTTCTAAACGTTCCTCGTATGGTTTATTTCTTAATCTAGGTATTATCTTTGTCATCCTTCGCTGCACTCTTTCAAGCTTTTCCATATCCTTTTTATAATATGGTGACCAAGACTGAATGCAATACTGCAAGTGCAGGCATACTAAGGAATTATACAAAGTGAGGATGATATTATCGGATTTATATTCAAGTGCTCTACCTACGAATTCAATCAATTTATTGGCTTTTTTCACAGCTTTTGTGCATTTTTTGCTTGGTTTCAAAACATTTGTTATAATAACTCCTAAGTCTTTCTCATGGTTTATCCTATCAAGTTGGACGTTATTCATGCTATAACTAGCTCTTACATTTGTACTGCCAATGTTTAGCACTTTGCATTTTTAATATTGAAATCCATTTGCCAAACTTGGGCCCAGTTAAATAGATGATCAATATCTTTCTGAATTTTCTGCCTTTGCAGTGCTGTATGTGCTGTTACCTATTTTAGAATCGTCAGCAAAATTGGAAATTATACAACATAATCGTTCATCAATGTCATTTAAGTATATTAAGAAAAGAATTGGACCTAATACAGAACCCTGTGGCACTCCACTTGTAACGTTTATCCAGCCCGACTCCTTTCCGTATATTACAGCTCTATGCCTTCGCCCGGTAAGCCAATCTTCTACCTACCCGAGAACACTCCCGCTGAAACCATGTGCCTTTAGCTTCTGAAGGAGACTTTTGTGTGGAACTTTGTCAAAAGCCTTTTGAAAATCAAGGTAAAAACATCTACAGATTTAGTGCCATCATATATCCGTGGTATATCACTGAAAAAGTCCAGGAGATTCGTGATGCATGAGCGATTATTACGAAAACAATGTTGCGAATCTTTGATGAGATTGTTTGATTCTAAGTGTTTCACAAACTTGTCTCTGATAATAGTTTCAAGCAATTTGCAAATCACAAATGTTAAACTAATTTGGTAGTAGTTTTCTGGCTGTGCTCTGTTGCCTTTTTAAAATATTTGGGTTACGTTAGCAAGTTTCCATTCACGTGGCACCTTACTGCTCTTAAGTGATAAGTAAAAAAGTTCGGATAAAGGCTTTGATATTTCATTTTGCAGTTCCTTCAAAACACTTGGAGATATTTTGTCCGATCCCGGTGTTTTATTCTCCTTTAATTTGCTAATTGCAAGGAGTACGTCGCGATCACTAACTGTAATGTCAGTGATTATGTTATCCTCTTCTATAGGAATGGGGGAAACAGCAGGAATCGTATTTATATTCTCTGTTGTAAATACTGACGCGAAGAAAGTATTTAGAATTTTCGCCATCATAGTTTTGTCATCAGTATGCTCTCCATTATCTGAGATTGAGGGACCGATTGTCGGAGTTAATACCTTTTTGCTTCTTATGTAACTGAAAAATTCTTTGGGATTTGATTTACTGATACTTGCAATATGTGCCTCAAGGTTTTTCTTACTGCACTTAAGTAATTTTTTGGCTTTCCCTCGAAGGGCATCGTATTTATTTTTATCACTTTGACTCTTTGTGATATAATTTTAATATGCAAGATTTTTGCTTCCAGAAAATGTTTAATGTCGGCGCTCCACCATTTGAGTTTAGAAAATTTGTCAGCCTTCTGTTGTGCATTGGAATACATAACCTGACAGCACTGTTGAGAGTTTCTGTAAAATAATTCCATGCGTCATTGATATCTAAAGTTTCAGCAATAGGATGCCAGTCACTTGCACCGGTTGACTTTAATTTCTTAAAATTTGCCCTCTTAAAGTTAGGAACTTTCTCACAACTTGCCATGACATTGCCTTCACTGATTTTAACCCACCCAGTCCCAAACACTTTTTTACCCAACCCATCCTCAGAACCCGACCGATTTTCAAATTGTCTTTTTTTGGTTCAAACCTTCGCTTTTGGTGAAAAACATCGAAAATTCAGCGAGAAAGAGCTCACCTGAAGTGAAAAATATTCTAAACAGGTAAGAGATCCCTCACCTGACTTGTTTTTTATCATGCCGCGCTCCATAAAATACGATCCCTATAAGAAGGAAACTTAACCAAAACCACACACTCATTGAAATTTATTTATTTGGTACAAATTTATATGTAGTACAAGAGTATATTGCTTTTCACACAGTAATGTAGGTGATGTAAACATTGTTCACTTACCAAATACATCAGCATTTTGCAACTAACTTGGGATGCTACCTCCTCATTACTTCTGTTCATTACTAACACTGGTGCCACATAATCTTTGTCCTCCACATCAATAATCACTTTCGACTTGAATTTCGTCGTCAGAGAGATCAAGGTGCTATGTCTTCACTGGCCAGGTCACTGCTAACAGGCGAGTTGCGAGAAATCGCGCACCCCCCGAAGCGGGAGAGAGGTTTTACTGGGTCAGGCAGTGTTGCCGCCTGGCTGGGGGTAGAAGAAGGTCTCCCACATATGCCTACCAAAAGTCACCAGCGAGTTTTGAAAAATGTGCAAATGAAGAACCTTGCAATTGACTGACATGTTGGTGGGTAACAGCGTGAAAAAAAGTTGTGACGTGCATCGTACATCGGGGGGACTGGGCGGGTTAATGTAAAATGTAACTGTGCGATGATCACTTGTACTAAATTCTTCTCCTACAATAACATTACTCACTATTTTTTCTGATGTGGCTAAGACAATATCTAGGATGTTTGCTCCACGTAGTAGGCCAGCATGCTCTCCAATACAAGTTTCTCTAACTGTCAACACCAAACTACATGCGTTACACACTACACTTCCTTTCCAAAATTTGTAAAAAAAAAGAAAATAGAACACTTATATCATGCATCTGAGTCCATAAATGCCCCCACCATCAGCCCCTCTCACGGTGACAACTCAGAGAGCTGCCTGGAACACTGTCTGACTCACTCCTTCTTCATTTCTGCAACATTCGCGGCCTCTCCTTTAACTTTCGCTCTGTTGAACACCACCTCTCCTCCTCTAAACCTCACCTTCTCTTTCTCTCTGAGACTCAGCTGTCTGAGACAACTGACAGCAAACCCTTTTCTGTATCCTCCTACTTTCTCTATTCTCATTTCAAAACCAAAGGTGGCTGTTGCGTATACATACGCAACGATCTATCTCGCTCTCGTGTTCCTGAACTTGATTCTTCTGAATTCTCTACTCTCTGGCTTCGGCTCTCCTGTCATTCTCTGACTAAATATATCTCTGCTGTTTACTTATCTTCTAATTCTACTGATTATCAGAAATTCTTTGACTATCTTACTTCTACGATGGAACACATTCTATCCATTTCTCGTTTCTCTGAAATCTCCATTCTAGGAGATTTCAATGTTCACCACCACCTTTGGCTCTCTTCTCCTTTCACTGATCCACCTGGTGAACAAGCCTACATCTTTTCTATCCTTAATGACCTAGAGCAGCTTGTACAGCACCCTACCAGTATCCCTGACAACCTTGGAGAGAATTCCAACATACTTGACCTTTTCCTAACAACTAATCCTTCTGCTTACACTGTTAATCTTTTCTCTCCATTGGGCTCCTCCGATCATAATCTTATTACCTTAACATGTCCAATCGCTCCAGTACGGCCTGTGGACCCTCCAAAGAAACGCCGCCTGTGGCACTTTGGAGCTGCAGATTGGGAGGCGCTCAGGCAGTACTTCTCTGATTTTCCTTGGAATGATTAATTCTTCCATGGCCGGGAGCCATCTGAGTGTGCCTTGCTCATTATGGAGGTTATTCTCTCGGGCATGGAAGCATACATTCCTTTCTCATATCCTCTGACTAATGCAAGAAAGCCTTGGTTTAATCATGCTTGTTCTAATGCTGTTCGCAACAAGGAGAGGACCTATAAAAGGTACAGAGCCAACCAACCCATGAATCACATCTTTTATATATTTCTCCCCGGAATCGTGCTAAGTCTGTTCTTCGCTCTGCTAAAAATAATTTCATCCGTGCTAAATGTTCTCAACTCTCCAACTCGAATTCGTTTGGCTTCTTCTGGCACCTTGCCATAAACCTTTCTAACAACTTTACCTCATCATCCTTCCCTCCTCTTTTCTACTCTGATGGCTCTGTAGCTATTTCTTCTACTGATAAAGCAGATCTCTTTGCTCAGACTTTCTCCTCCAATTCCACCTTAGACGATTCTGGTGCTGTTCATCCATCACTTCCCCCCTTTGACTTCCTCTTGACTGACATTAAAATTTCTTCAGCTGATGTATTTTCTGCCATCACTGGCCTCAATACTAACAAGGTATGTTGGCCTGATGGAGTCCCTCCTGTTGTCCTCAAAAACTGTGCTGCTGTGCTTACACCCTGCTTAGGTAAACTCTTTTGCCTTTGTCTATCAACTTGTACCTTTCCTTCTTGCTGGAAATTTGCTCTCATTCAGCCAGTCCCAAAGAAGGGTGACCATTCCCAACCCTCTAACTATCGTCCAATTGCTTTAACATCTTGTATCTCAAAAGTTTTCGAGTCAATTCTTAACAGAAAAATCTTAAAGCATCTTTCCTGTCACAACCTTCTTTCTGATCGTCAGTATGGGTTCGGTCAGGGACGCTCCACTGGCGATCTTCTCACCTACCTTTCATCCTCCTGGTCATCCTCCTTTCGGGACTTTGGCGAAAGCTTTGTCATTGCACTTGACATCTCAAAGGCTTCCGATCGAGTCTGGCATAATTCTGCCCTCCTACGGTTTCTATCCTTCTATCTGTGCCATCATTTTTAGCTTCCTTTCTGGTCGTTCTATAGCCGCTGTTGTAAATGGCCATTGTTCTTCTCCTAGACCTATCAACAGTTGTGTTCCTCACGGCTCTGTTCTATCACCAGCTCTCTTCCTTTTATTCATCAGTGACCTTCTAAGCTGTACATCTAACCCTATCGACTCATATGCTGATGACTCCACCCTTCACCTTTCCATTCGGTTTCTGCAACGTCAATCTCAACAGTTACTCCAACAAAAAAGGGATGAGGCCATGGCACACCTAATGTCTGACTTGGCTCGTATCTGTGATTGGGGTAAAAATAATCTTGTTATTTTTAATGCTTCAAAAACTCAGTTCTTACACTTATCAACCCGACAAAATCTTCCTCAGGATTACCCACTAATGTTTAATAATGAACAGTTATGTCCTGCATCATCCTTGAACATGCTTGGGGTTTCATTCTCTCGGGATTTGTCTTGAAAGGAACATATTATATCTCTTGTGAAATCTGGTTCCAAGAGATTAGGTGTGCTAAGCCGATTCCGAACTTTCTTTTCCCCTGCACAGTTGTTGACCTTTTACACGGGTTTTATTCCCCCGTGTATGGAGTACAACTCTTATGTGTGGGGGGGGGTCTCCCCACATGCAGCTCTTCTCAATAGGGTAGAGTCAAAAGCTTTTCATCTCATTAACTCTCCTCCTCTTACTGATTCCCTTCAACCTCTGTCTCTTCGCCGCACTCTTGCATCTTTATCTCTCTTCTATCGCTGCTTCAACGGTCACTGTTCCTCTGAACTGTCTGCTTGCATCCCTCCACCTCTATGACGGGCACGTAGTACCCATCTAGCAACAAACTCTCATCCCTTTTCTGTCCAACTCTCTAATGCAAGAGTTAACTGTTACTCCCAGTCCTTCATTTATGCATCTGGTCAACTCTGGAACTGTCTTCCTCTGTCTGTATTTTCTACTTCCTATGATCTCCAGTCTTTCAAACGCAGTGTGTCCAGGCATCTCGAAATGAACGGATCATGAATTTAGCTCTTTTGTATTGTTTTTGCTTTTTCTTGGAAGGAACAGTATGCAGGCCAGTGGCCTTTGGTACCTTCTTCCTTGCATTTAAAAAAAAAAAGTGTCGGATAATTCACAAATTGATACAAAGAACTTTCCTGCAAGTCTGTATATAAGTCTAACCCTGTGTGTGAGGGTAGTGCTCCTCTCCATTTTGGAACTGGTAAATTAAAATCACCAAATATTACAGTGCTTTGCATACAATATATTTCGGCAATTTGATTGTAGATTTCATTATCGATGTTCAGTGGCTGACCGGGTGGATGATAAATTAACCCAATCATTTCTAAGTTGAATATAAATAGTGTCAATGTTTTCAATACATGGCTTGGTAATTACAACTGGATGAAATCCTAATTTAATATATATAACAACACACCGCCCCCTGCTCGAGTCTTCCTTTCACTACTGAAATTGTGATAGCCTGGTAAATTAAACTCTGCTAGAAAATCTCTCTGCTCAGCATTTAGTCATGATTCTGTTATACCAATTATTTCATAATCATCAGTAAAGACAAGGGTCTCTGAATCAGGAAATTTATTATGCAAACTATGCGCATTTACAAGAAGAGCTTTAATGTGTTTTCTCTTACGATGTGGGGAGCTTCCATTACTTATTGATTCATCGGATCCTATGACATCTATGTTTGTCTCCCTTGATGCTTGTTTTTTCTCCAGAAAAAAACTTACTGCATCACTAAGCAAACTACCGAGATGGGCTGAACCAGTGGCATTCAAAATGAAGTCGATCATTTGCAAACAACGTTCGCTGCTTGTAAAACTGGTTCCACATGTCAATGAACTCAACTTCCTGCAGGCAAAGTGACCTGACCCTATTATTTATGCTAAATCCTTTACTGAAGAAGGGATTCCCTGTACCAATCCATGGGAGTATTCCTGAAATTAAGATGTTGTTAGTTTTCTCCTTGTAATGGCGAATCATTCTCCTGTACTTCTCTATCATCTTCTCTGATCGGGTTCGTACGACATCATTTGTACCTGTATGAATGATTACTAGGCTGTTATTCTCCGCATTCTCAAAAACGTCATTTGCAGCCTCCGTTATGTCGTCTACTCCTGCACCTGGGATACAAAAACTCTTTCGTTTCGAGGGTGCCCTGCCGTAAAATTCAACCAACTGACCACGGATGATGGAGTTCCCCACAACCCATGACTCGTGGGGCTTTTCCTCTACTTCTGTAAGAATCTGAAACTTGTTGTATGTGGTTTCTGGAATGATACTTCTTTTTCTTGCAAGCCATGCACCATACCGCATTGGCTGGAGCTAATCCTGTACGGAGGGTGGAGAAGTAACTACACCGGGAGGAGGATGGTCAACCTGGACTGCAGTTGGTCGAGTAGTGACATTATCATCCACAGTGTGTCCGTTACTCGCAATGAATTGCTCCAGCACATCAACTTTTTGGGTCAGGCTGTTAATTTTGTTTGTAGCCTCGGTCAGCTTGTCTTCCAGGCTCTGACGTAGTTTGCACATCCTGCAAACAAAAGCGCGGTCCGTATAAAAGGATCCATTGAAACTACTGGAGCAGGTTATGCAAATAATGTTCCGCGGCATTTTTAAATCTAAGGTTACTGCGAAGATTTACCAGAGAAAAAGAATCCAATAATATTGATTAGTACCTGGAAGAGATATTGGAACAAGAATAAGTTACATACACAAAACCTGCTAGAACAGTGACAATTTATGCAATGGTTACAGGTTTTGCTGATGGGGGAATGGCTACCTTAATAGTTAGTAATATACCTATTACAAAGAATGGAAAGCTAACCTTACCTGGAATGAAGAACTAAAATTATACAACCTGGAATAAAACAACAATGAAGTCACAACAAAGACTTACAATACACGAACAAATTTATTATTGCCTGAAAAGTTACAACATATAAAAATACAATTGTATCTTACCTGTAAAGATAACTGTGAACATGGGATATAAACTGTTTTCACTGGTGAAAAAAAAAAATAAGGGAATAGTACTCACAACACTGTGCACAGGGGAATGCTTAACACTAAATACACTAAGCATACTATACCAAACAACAGTCGTTTACATCTACCGACACAACGGCGCCAACACAGTCACAGATGATTAACACAAACTGCTTAAATCGTCACAAAAATCATTCCACACTACTGTTAATACACAACAATTACACTGAACCGCTGTATCACTCCAAAATAAAGCTCAGTTCAAACAAAGCCAAAGCAAAACATTACAAAATTCCACTCAGCCTACAACATCAGCTCGAACAAAGAAATCAAAACAAAACAAAGTTCCACTCAGTTCTGAATGGCATTACTGGCGAAGGAAGAAGACTGGTATGAATGCGGATTACACGGATTTTTATTACACATTCCAAAACTCAAATAATATGCAAGAATGAAAAAGAATTTCGATAGTGCCTTGTTCACAATTGGATGGACAGATAGTGTACCACATAACTTTGGTAGAGATGAGCCTGGTCAAGTATTAACATTCCAAATATACCAGAAAATCCAGTCATTTACACTCTGGGTGTACTCTAATACCATCCCCAACTGACGTAAAGATTCCCTCCCAAGATATAACAGGGCATGGGCATGACCACGGGGTGATAAACAAACAAAAATTATTTTAAATTTTGTCCCCTACTCTCCATATCAAAAATAGTCAGTCTGTTGAGAGATTCTTATAAGAAAGTTGACTCCACTGGTGCCAATGGATAGGTTACTCGAATCACAAGTAATACTCTAAAATAGAGAGCAATCACTTCACAGTCCTCAAAAAAAGAAGGAACATACTTCCAGTAACCTATTATTCACTTTACAGATTTACTTTAAATGTAACTGAGAGAGATACACCTCCCCTTTTCCTCACAGTTCTCAAGATAATGAAGAAGCCG
The DNA here is from genome assembly GCA_018397915.1 of Birgus latro. NCBI lineage: Eukaryota > Metazoa > Arthropoda > Malacostraca > Decapoda > Coenobitidae > Birgus > Birgus latro. Next base: position 34,570 of record JAGKTI010007135.1, read on the forward strand.
AAAGAACAATACTGTGCCACAATTTTTCCCAGAACATTCTCTAAATTCGAAAGTTTCTCACTCAACGATCCAAACGGCTGGTTAACACCAATGTATATTCTTCCTTACATAGCTATTTGCACTTCGTATAGGTTGGGACCCAAAACAGTTCACAAAGTTGGTTAATAATCAAAGCTTCACTTAACTTCTCTTAGCTCTGAGTGTGGGTGGACATCTGGGAGTCATAATGGAGCACGTGGTACCCACCATCGATGTTACAATGCCGGAACTTTACCATGGCTAACCTCCAGCACAGATATCCTGCTGTCCTCCAGCCCAGCTTCAGTTGGCTACACCGCTAAAGTGCCAGGACACTCCCCATCTCCAAACTCCTCAGCACGAAGGGGAGAAGCATGGGCATCTCTCGAACACAGGTCCGCCTGGCACCGTGGGTGAAGCTCAGTGTCTTCCGATGCCTGACTCTACCCTCTCACACACACAACAGAGCTTGGCAAGGCTTTTTTTTTTTTTTTAGCGGGGCTTTCAAATATTTTCCTAACCTCCTTAACCCGCCGAGTCCCACTGACGTACGATGCACGTCACTACATTCTTCCCTGGACAGACCCACCGACATGCATTGTATGTCAGTCTGTTGAAAGGCCCGTCGTTTGCACATTTCTCAAGATTCACAGGTGATTTTGGTAGGCATATGTGGGAGACCTTCTTCCACCTGCTGTCAAGTGGGGATCCTGCCTGGCCCCACCTGATCCCCCTCCCCCCACACTTGGCAATTCACCTGTTAGCAGTAACCTGGCCAGTAAAGATAATTATGTTGCCCCACAGTCTCTCCAATGACGAAATTCATGGTGAAAGTAATTCCTGAGGTGGAGGACAAAGAAACAAAGAAGCTAGAGGGAGAAACAAACAGAAGTGATTAGGTGGTAATGGCGTAAAGGAAGGTGCCATATGCTGTGGTTTTGGGTGAGTGAACAATGCTTTTATCACCTATATTATTGTGTGAAAACCAATATTGATTTGTACTACACATAAATTCGTACCAAAGTGGCTTGAATTAATTAACCCTTCCATAGTTCGTTTTCTTTAGCCTCGTACCCTGAGAAAGAAGGAAAACGTAAGGCTGACTGATACCGGTACCAACATTTCTATGCTCAGAAGGGCGATTTCTCCATGAATTTTAGATGTTTCTTACCAAAACCGGAGGTTTGAGCCCCCCCAAAAAAAGTTGAAAATCGATCGGGTTCTGAGGGTGCGTTGGGTAAGTAATCGGTCGGAGCTGGACAGGTTAACAATACGTTACTTTCCAACTAAATAGATCATTTCTAAACTCACCCTATTCTCTAGTATCACAGTTGACGTAAAATCTATGTTACACCATTTGAAATGAACTATACTATATGCACAGGTGACTACTTAATGCGGATGAATACTGCATAACGCGGCCTGTCTGTCTCCAACCACGAAGTGGTTACCTTCAATAAAAACGATTATTTCAATAAGGGGACACTACAATAATTTTCCTTCGTTACAAGTTTTTATTGTGTTCATCTCTTTCACCCTCTGCCAATTTGTCTTTTATGTGTGTGTGGGGAGGGGGGGATCCTGATCATTTCTTATTATAACAGATGGAATTATTTCCTGTAAACCAAGAAATCACTTACAATGCAGGGTGGTAACGTTATAACCAACCAACACGTGTTCCCTACGTGACAACAAGTGGGCTGGCAGAGAGCTAGTGCCTCTCCATGGAAAACAACTAACTGAAAATAAGAACAAGAAGCCTCAGACCAGGACTGACCGACAGGTGACGGCTGAGGACCAAACAAAGGACATGGTATGGATTGTGACATGGAATGTAAGGGGTGCAAATGATGAGGTGAAAGAAAAAGAGACCGTCCATGTGCTTAAGGGTGAAAAAGTGGATGTATGTGGATTAACTGAAACTAAAAGGCGAAGTGAATGTGTGAGAAATTGGGGGTAATGAATGGGATATATATGCGGGAGCAGGTGAGTATGAGAGGGCAAAAGGAGCATGTATTGTTGTGAGTAACAGATGGAAGGAGAATACAAGATAGTATGAGTATGGATCAGTTGGCTCAAAGATTGTGTGGGTAAGATTCAAAGTTGGATAAGAAGTGTGGGCGATTGTGTGTGTGTATGCGTCAATGCCAAATCGTGCATGCAGAGTGAGAGAGGAGTTCTGGACAAATGTGGAAGTGTGGATGGAAGAGTTTGAAAGGTAAGAGAGAGTGTTTTTGATTGAATAAACGAATGGAAAAGTAGGGAATGTGAAGGTGGATGGAGTAGTTGGTAAGTGGGGTGTGGCTGCAGAGATGAATGAGAATTACAGTGTTTTAGTGGATATTTGTGCCGGGAGGGGGTTGGTGATAACCAATACTCTCTTCAGACAGAAGATGATCCACAGGTATACGTAGCAAGTGATGAAAAGGGTAGGGTGAACTGAATGAACGAAAGGCAACGACTGATTACGTGTGTGTGGATGATAGGATGAGAAGGTGTGTAATGGATGCAAAAGCAGATAAAGGATGAGGGAGTGGATTTTCTGACCGCCAAATGGTGGTCGTGAGAATCAAGGTCCAAGTGAAATAGAGGAAGAGAAAAAGGGAAGGACGGGAGGAGGTAGCTCATACAAGGAGGGTGGAAAGGTTACAAGAGGTTGGAAAAATGGCAGGGTATAAGAGAGAAGTGGAGGAACACTTTGGTAAATATGGATTGGAGCAGATGGAGGATGTGGAATGTGTGTGCAAGATATTCACTGAAGAAAATTGTGTAGCATGTGAGGTGGTGTGTGGGGTGAAGAGAAGATGAAAGGGGGGAGAAAGGAACAGCATGGTGGAATGAAGAGGTGAGACAGGCTGTGGCACAAAAGAAGAAAGCATATAGTGAGTGGATGAGAAACAGGGGTGTGGAAAAATTTGAGAGACGGAAAAGAGTGTTATATGGATTGTGGAAGTGAGTGGCGAAAACATTAGTAACAGAGAATAATGTCGCACCGCTGCCCAGGTGTCGTTACGGTACTTCTCGGGAACAATATTCTCCCGTATTTAATACTGAGGGTAACGTGGTAAAATCCGCCTCGACACTGACAACGCGCGACATGGGACTTCACTAACACGCCACTACACACATGTCCTTAGAACTGGGAACTGGAAGAAGTGAAAAAATAATACGGCTTTTCTAGGCTTTAATTACAAAATAGTATTTACAAAAATCTACAAACAACTCTGAGGTATTTTCCCACCTCATTTCACTTCACGTTAACAATGTGCCAAAAAACCGCACATACACATCTACTCTTAAGTTACTTTAATACTAACACTATTTTAATAAAGCAAAGCCAGTCTTGTAAAAAATCACTAGTGCCATTATATATATAGCACTCTTTACTCACTCATATATATGAAATTTCACT
>JAGKTI010007136.1:0-20834 GCA_018397915.1 Birgus latro
CCCTTTGCTACGCCCCTATCGGATAATTTGCGTCATAAGAGAAGTGGATTTTGGTCTCAGCGTGAAGGCACTTCGAAACAATTACCCAATTCTGAATGGTGAAGTTGGTGTGGTCTGAGGTACTGTAGATGGAGAGAAGTAAAGTATAATGTGAAAACATTTCTTCAAACAGTTCGTCATAACGACCTGTACTCGGAACACTACACTACGAGACGATAGGGCAACCTGAGAGTGAGCGCACTAGAACACTTAAAGGGCAGGCTGGTTAAAGGCAAATCATATTATCATCCAAAATACACATAGAAAAGAACACCATTAGTCTGTAAGGTACTCGGAACACTACACTACGAGATGATAGAGAAAATTGAGAGTAAACAAATGAGCCCACTAGGGCAGTTTATGCAACAGGTCAACCCTGGAACTGTCTCCCTCTATCTGTATTTCCTTCTTCCTATGATCTCGCCTTTCAAACGCTTTGTGTTCAGGCATCTCAAAATGAACGGATCTTGAATTTGGTTTTCTGTTGTATTTTTTTCTTTTCTGGGAAGGAACAGTTTGCGGGCTCCTGGCCATTTGTTCCTTGTTCCTTGCATAAGAAAAAAAATGAAAGGGCAGTCTGGTTAATAGCTAATCATATTTTTATCCCAAATACACATTAACAAAAAACAGCATTCATCTGTAAGGTAAAATTCCGGAATGAACAACCTCATACAGTCTAGGTGGACGGGTTACTCTCCTTTCCACCCTTACTGGATGGTGTGTCTTGTTTGGTCATCCCTCCATCACAAAAACTCAGTATGAGACACAGATGACCCATGAATATTTTTGCATCTCATAATGAGCTGGGAAAATGTCGTTTTTATAAAGAAAAAAATAATAGTTTACCATTCGTGTTTTACATTACCTGGGGCAACAACAGAAACCAGTGAATGATATAACTTACGGTACAGTACATTCCTGAAACCCTTGCTGGTCAAGGGTTCATACAGCCTGAGGTGGCATAGGTGGCATATCATTTCACAATGGTAATTAAAATACTAAAACATCAATTGAGATAATATAGTACTAAAGATGACTCGCTACCATCCTCAAATATACCCATACAGTATACAGTTTGTGGCCTTAGTTTCTTCCTGACAATCGTGGTGTTATGTCCCGTTACCTCGTGAGAAATGATCTGTATGACATGTTTCTCTCTAACAGATTTTACATATTAGCCCGGGAGAATTAAGGATACACATGGAAAAGATCGAGAAAGCTAATTTTTTCAGGAAAGCTACATAGAAGCCTCCTAAGTCAAAATAAAAAAACATTCTAAACATTCCACGTAAGGTAACCGTAAGTAGTGGTGAATCCAATTTTGCTATTATTCTAAGAATTCTGTCAGTGATATACACAGACAACTTGCGGCTAACGCAATTAAAAAAAAAAGGAAGTCGGAAATCTGTATTGATAATTTTCTTATGATTTTTTCAACTACAGTACACTTCATCATATGTTTTTATTTTTCAGGTTGGATACAGACTGAAGTGTAGAGGCAGAAGTATATAGATGAACAAAAGACAGTGTGAACAGGACGAGATGGTTGCACAAAAACAGTGTGATATTCGTGATTTTGTGAGAAGCCAGTCACCTCTGACCGAATTACTGTCACAGAAAGAGGCCTACCTAGTATATTGAACATTAGTGCTGATCTGAGGGATGGACGTGATGAAAAGCTATTGTCTAAAATGTTACCAGTCCCGCCTCATAAATGGTGCAAGGAACATTACATCATGCCATCATACATGCAAAAGCGAAAAACGGAGTCAGAAGAATCGAATAGACAAGTGCACAAGAAAATCATGTGCTGTTCACAGGCCACTATCTTTAATATAAAACAAGACTCTGTGGAATGAACTTGAATGAAATCAGAACCCTACACATGAGAAGCTCCTAAAAAAGGAATGACCACAACACAATGTTCTCCATAAACATGTCATTCAGCTTACTCAGATCTTAAATGATTTTGAACAAGATTTATCTCTGAATAGTAAATCTGGGAAGCTATGAACTGAGTACATGAAAATGATGTGCATTTTGCTGCTGTTGATCCATGCTGAACGCACTAGTGATTGGGAAGTACATCTGTTTTGCATATTAAAGATGGGCCCTGTCCTTCATTCTGGGGGACATACTGCATACGCAAAGTGTAGTAGACTTTATCTAGACCAGACGAAGCGGCTACCTAACCTGATGGACAAGGAGCAATATGAGAGGTACACAGCCTGTGGGTACTGGACCATTAGAAGAACCCACAGGTTCTGGTCTGGAGGCTTCACTAACCAGACAACTGAGCAGGTCTTGATGCGAATGCTGAAAACACATGGAGGTCTAGCACATGGTTTTGAAATTACTGGCAGTTCATAATCTAAGATGGTCCATGTCCTGCCACAAACAGTTCCTGTTTGTGAGTCACTAGAGGCTTTGTGTGGTCCATATTCTGAGATAGTTGACCAACACATAGACCTCCAGAATTCCACAATTACCTGTGACAGTAGAAACTTTCTCAACTTTCGGAATTACCTATCACACCATTCGCCATTTGCCTACAGAGGTAAATACCACAAGAGACTGGTCTGCGTTGATACTAGAGTCGTGACATCTATTTGTGCTAATGCGAATTGTTCAGTCAAATCAGGTGAGGAGGCAGCTGAACGTATCACTGGGTTGACCTACGCTGACGTTAAGCGAAAAAAGAGTGACAAGGATATATCTACTGATGCTGCAACCTGTACAGCCACTATCCGTGGCAAAGATGTTGAGGTTGACCCCATACAAATCTTCATGAGGGTAAACTTTTTGATAAAGAACAGATCAGATAAAGAGAATCACCTTAAACATGAGTTTAGCAAACAACCACCAGCATTATGTGACGAGGGTAAAATGCACAAAAACAACAAAAGTGGTCTTGCCAAGGTGCTGAAAGCTCCAATAGTCCCAATATCCACTGAAGCCCTTAAGAACCCATACTGTGTGGTAGATGAAGGACACTTGCTGCAAAATGTGACATGGCTTGTGGACTGCATGCATGGTGATTTGTGTGACAGCTGTGTGAATCACGTTATCAATTACTATAGCAAAGAATGCACTGTCGGCTTTGTTGGCTACACAAAGCTTACCCTGACATCCGAGGTAGCTGAACAAAACCGCCACACGGATAGAAATGTCTCTGCAGACATAGTATGTTATTTCAACACACAAGTCACGGGCAATCAACGCTCCATTTTACCAGATCGTAACAACAAGGCATGGTTAATCAGTAGGATGAAGGACGAGCCTACATCTGAAGGCATTGCTTGCGGTCAAAGTCAGGCTGATGCTGACTACTTAATAAGTAGCACACCATTGGCATTTGATGGGAATATCGCACAACCTGTTGTACTTGTGGGAACGGATACAGATCTGCTTGTCATGTTGGCTGACAGGACCACAACAGACAACATCTACACGCAGTATGCAAGAGACTTGGTTTATAGCATACATGGCATCCAGCAAGCAATGCACCCACACACCAGACAACACATATTGATAGCACACTGCCTCGGGGGAGACCGTGGCTCAATTGGTAGAGAGGCAGCCTGCAGTCCTACCGGACCCAGGTTCAAAGTCCTGCTGGGGCAGGGAACAGTTTAAGGATTTGAATGTCAAAAAATCAGGCTTTATTGATCTACCAGAAGACCCGTTGACATGTAAAAATACCCCCGCTAATACCAATACACCAGTCCTGTATGAGACAGCCCTAACATGTATTCATTATGGATGGTGGGTGTTAGCGCCGAAGTGGTGACATGTAGAGGTGTATGAAAAGTAGGAAAACTACTGGGCCTTGGGAGCAGGCTGTGAAGCCTATGCGCAGAGTCGGTCACATAAAAAAAAAATGCTATCACCGGGTGTGACAGTCTCTGCCTTATATGGCATTAGCAAGAAGAAGGCCATGACAGTTTTGGAAAGCGAGGGTTGGAGAACTTTGCATGTGTTTAAGAAGAGCGATGCCAACCACGAAAAATTTGCCAGAGTGGGGAAAATATTCTGACTGAAGTTATATAAAGCAAATCCGACAAGTACAATACTTGTTAAGCTGAGATTTGTGCAGTACCTGCGGAGAATGAGCAAAGCATCCAGCAGCGTCCAACTTCAGAGCCTATCTTCCACATCCTCAGGTGCAAGATACCACTCATATCGAGTCTACTTCGCAGTTCAGGAATGAATGAATGAAGAAGCGACACAGCGGCGCAACAGCTGAGGTCATATGCTGCCGAACACAAACAATAAAAGAAAATCATAATATATAATAAAAGCAATAAAAAGCAAAAAGAAAATCGATGCTTAAAACAAACCAGTTGTATATAAGAAACATGATTTTAAAAAAAGGAAAAAACGATGCTTAAAACAAACCAACAGTATAAAAGAAACGACCAATACTAAAAACATGGTGGAAAGATAAGGGTTAAAACTAGTACATTATCATTAAAACACAAGCTAAAACATGGTAAAGCTCTATAGCCTGCGGAGAAGGCCAGAACGCAACACAAAGGAGAATGTACTTCCCCCCATAACACAAGCCTCTTCCCCAAGCACTGAGGAGAGAAGGTACGAACCGTTGTTGGCTCGGCATCTAGAGAGGTACCGCCGACGAAGGTCCCCAAGACTGGGGCACTCAGCAAGGAGATGCCGCACAGTCAAAGGAACCAGACAGTCATCACAATAGGGAGGGGGCGCCCTCTCCATCAAAAAACCATGAGTCAACCTAGTGTGGTCAATCCGAAGACGGGCCAAAGCTGTTTCCCAACGTCGGGACAGTCCCACATATCCCCCATCACCCAGGTTCCGACGAATGCTGCGGAGTTTGTTCACCCCTGTTGCATCCCACCTCCTCTGCCAGCAGGAACGGACAGCCTCCACAGTGGCTGCACATAAATCCTCGGATGGGACACGGCAATTTGGAGAGGAAGGACGAGAGGCAGCAGCTCTAGCCAGAGAGTCAGCACGCTCATTGCCCACGACCCCTACATGTGCAGGGACCCAACACAGTTGTATAGAGTATCCTTGCCTGCATAATAAGAAGAGCCATTCCAAGACAGCTAAAACTAGGGTATATGATGGGAAGCCATGAGACAAAGCTTGTAAGGCACTGGCTGAGTCACTGAAAATGGTAAAAAAAGCTGGAGTAAAGCTAAAAATCATTTCAACCGCAACTAATATGGCAATAAGTTCAGCAGTAAAAACAGATGCAGAAGGAGGGAGACTCCCACCACGGCTAAAATCATGAAAAATTACACCAACGCCTGTCCCTGCTCGGGATTTAGAGCCATCCGTATATACAGGGACTGAGTCACTGTGAATAGAGGCATGTTCCAAAAAATAAGACAGAGCTGCCTGTGAGGAAATAGATGCCTTCCTCTCGATTAAGTAATCACATGGTTGCACTTCTGGGAGAAGCCAGGGAGCCACTCGGGGGATACGCATAGGGCCAATAAGGGAGGACTGGACACCCAACTCTCCCATGGCAACCCTCACTCTGTACCCAAACGGGTGTGGATAGCGTGGATGGGTGTTATAAAAGGGGAAAAGAGCGATCTCAGAGGCAGCCTGAAAACTCAATGAGGTCCGAAGACGGCGAAGGCAGTGCCAACACTGCAGCACCAGGGAGTGTCTGCGGAGATCTAGCGGCGGTTCGTTTGCATCAACCAACAGACTTTTTATAGGGGAAGACCAGAAAGCCCCAGTTAACAGACAAATCCCAGCATGATGAACCGAATGTAGTGGTCTCAGCCGGGCCTCAGTAGCAGAAGAATATACCACACACCCATAGTCCAATTTGCTCCTCACTAAGGCGCGGTAAAGTCGGAGCAGGCTGGTCCTGTCCGCGCCCCAAGACAAGTGAGATAGGGTTCGTAGGAGGGACAAGGCACGGAAGCATGATAGTCGTAATGAACGGATATGAGGTACCCACGTCAGTCTCCTGTCGAAAACGAGCCCAAGAAACTTTGTCTCGTCCACACATCGCACCCTCTGGCCATATAACCGGAGGTCTGGGTCATGGTGAACACGTCTCAAACGGCAGAAATGCAAGGCCACCGTCTTTGTTGGGGAGAACGGAAGCCGTGCATGGTGGCCCACTGAGAGACCCTATCTATAGCGAGCTGCATGCGACGTTCAGCCACGGACATTCAGGAAGCTGCATACCATAGACCCAGACCAGCAACATACAGTGAGGAAGACACTCGTTCTGGAATAGAGGACACAATACTGTCCAATGCTATGGCAAAAAGGGTCACACAGAGGACACTTCCTTGAGGCACCCCTTCCTCCTGAGGGTATGAAGACAGGGTGACACCAACCCTACCGCTAAATCGTATGGTCACGCAGAAAATTTAATATAAATAGGGGAAGCCTGCCTCGTAAACCATAAGAATGGAGTTGTTGGAGTATACCAAACCGCCATGTAGTTTCGTATGCATTCTCAAGATCAAAGAAAACGCACACCAGATGTTGCCGTCTAGCAAAGGCATCACATGCTGCAGTCTCAAGGCGAACTAGTGCATCAGTTGTTGAGCGACATTTTCGAAAACCAAACTGACATTGAGAGAGACATTCATTCCTTTCTAGGAAATACATTAGGCGTGTGTTGACCATTTTCTCAAATAGTTTGCACAAGCAGGATGTTAAGGCAATTGGCCGATACTCCAAGGGACTGTTGTCTGCCTTCCCCAGCTTCTGGAATGGCAGAACAGTAGCCTCACGCCAAGAGGTGGGAAGAGAATATTCCCTCCAGATTTTATTAAAAAGGCTGAAGAGAAAGGACAAAGCATCCTTATCCAAGTGTCGGAGTATCGCGTTAGGAATATCATCCGGCCCTGGTGAGGTGTCATGACAGAGGGAAAGGGCAGATTGGAGTTCGCAGTAAGAGAAAGGGAGGTTGTAGGACTCCACATTCCCTGAACGGAAGTCCAACACCCTTGCCTCCTCTATCTCCCGTCATCTGGGAAAAATTGGTGAGGCAGTGTCTCTCTGACTGACCACCGCAAAGGCAAACGCAAAAATATCGGCCACAGCTGCAGGATCACCAACAGGTTCACCATTAGACATCAGCACAGGGGACCTGCCTTGATTGAATTTTCCTGAAATCTTTCGCACCCTCTTCCACACCTGAGACATTGGTGTCTTTGAGTTAACAGATGACACATATGCCATCCATGAATCCCGCTTAGCTTGTTTCAGCACTCGACGAGCCTTAGCCTGCGCCCTTCTGAACTCGACAAGATTATGCTCCGTCCCGCATCTTCGATAATGGGAGAAAGCTAACTTCTTAGCACATACAGCTACGCTGCATTCCTCATTCCACCACGGGACAGGTCAGTAGCGATATATGCCAGAAGTTTTGGGAACAGCATGAAGGGCAGCAGAATGCAGAAGGGAGGTAAAGAATGAAACAGCCTCATCAATATGTGGAAAGTCTTCAACTGAGACATTACTAGAAAGCAGAGAAGAGAAAAGGGACCAGTCTGCCTTTTTTCACTCTCCACCTCCGTAAACGAGAACAGAGACTAGACACTGCTGCAGTGAGAAGGATGGGAAAGTGGTCACTTCCATGGAGATCCTCCATAACCTCCCAGGTAGAGTCCAGAAGACAGTCAGGAGAGCAGATAGAGAGGTCAATAGAAGTAAATGAACCTGTTTGGGGGGTGAAAATGTGTAAACGCCCCAGTATTGAGCAGGGCAAGATCCTCATCCTCCAATAAGGATGCCAACAAACTCCCACGTTGGTTAGTAACACAGTCACCCCACAATGGGTGGCGATCATTGAAGTCCCCCAAGAAAAAAAAGGGCATAGGTAACTGGCCAAGAAGGTTCTCAAGTTCTACCCTATCGACTGCTGTGTTGGGTGGTAAATAAATGGAACATACCGTATACCAGCAGAGGGCATACAATCGCACAGCTACACACTGGAGGTCAGACTGGAGGTGGACTGGCCGATGAGGGATGTCAGCTCTCACCAAAACAGCACTACCCTCAACAGGACCCTGGGTTGGTGTTGAGTAAAAAGCAGTGTACCCAGGTGGTGCATGGGGGGTGGCAAACCCTACAAGAGTTTCCTGGAGATATATACACATAGGGGAACAGGTCAGGAGGGTCCGCCGCTCCTCCCAATTACCGTGCAACCCTCGACAGTTCCATTGTATTATACTGGCTAAGAATGCCATAGTTCCCATAGTGAAGGAAGGATCAGGATGAGGGGCGAGACAGTCTTGCCCCCCCAGCAGGTTTGGATTTATGCTTTGGAGAGCCCTTTGGAGGACCCTGCCCAGCACTAGGAACCCTCACCCTCTGTCGAACGGCCGAAAGTAAACGGGAGGATGAGGAAGTAAGCTGTACCACACTCTTTCTTGGAGTGGGCAGACCAGTTTGCTTGGAAGGCGGCTTGATGGCCGCCTTTGGAGGTGGAAGACGGTCAGTGCCCCCACCAGAAGCCCCAGAAATGGGAGTGGAGTCCCCAGGACTCGAATCACTCGAGAAGGCCATCCCATGCTTCAGATCAGAATCACCAACGAGCTGTGTAGCAACATCCCCAGGTCGGGACTGGGCCAGACCTGATCCATCATCTTCTGCCGTCACCTGGCTAGTTCCCTCAGCCTGCTGGGCAGAGGGAACAGGAGGGGTGTCGACGTAAGTGTCAACAACTGAGACCTTAGGTGGTCTGTCTTCATGATCAGAAGACTCGGAAGAACAAGGATGACGTTTGCCAAGTACAGATGGAGCTTCGGGCTTACTGGGTAAGATGAGAGGAGTTTGGGCAATGTGGACATCTGCCGCCACCACCACAGATGCGTGCAAGCCGTCAGCCACCGAAGTGGGGGCGGAAACAGTCGGCGTAGAAGTCAGGCTATCATCATGTACACTAACAGAGCTAAATGTGGGGACAGCATTCTGCTTATCACAAGTTGAAGAGCATTCAGAGGTGCCACGGCGATGCTGACCAAGCACAGGAGAAACACTGGGGGATTTGGATTTGTCTGCTAACACCACAGAAGGATGTCGACCCTTTGTCACAAAAATGGGTGCAGAAACATTAGTTGAAGGCGGGTTGCCACGTGCCTGGCAAGCAACAGGAGCTTCAGCAACATCAGTCCGCACAGCCCAAGAGACGGGAACAGTAGATGTCACAGACTGAGGCCGAGTCGTAGACACAGGACGCTGCACAGATGCACTGGAGAGGACAGAGGCATAAGAAACTCTGGTCTGGAAAAATCGAGTCTGGGCTCTCCTTCTTGCCCCAGGAAAGGAAACCTTGTCCTGGGTATGTATAAACAAAATCGCTTTCTCAAAAGCGTAGAGTGGACGTTGTCGAAAGGAGGCAGCATGGGCACCCCCACAATGGTAGCATTTAGTGGGAGCCTGACAGTCACCATCATGAGAGGAGCAAGCACAAGAAACACATACACCTGGAAAGCCAGCCTGCAACCGGCGACAAGAGCGACTAACATGCCCATGCCCCTGACAGTGAAAACATCTCTTTGGGGATGGAACGTAGGGCTTCACGGGAAAAGATAACCAAGCAAGTTTCGCATAATCAGGCAATGTTAAACAGTCGAAGGTCAGGAAAAGTGTCGGAGTTGGTGTCAGAACACCCTCAAGCTTTTTCTGCCCCCTGTAGACGTTGACAACACCTGATGATTGTAGTTCCTCCAACAACCTAGTCTCTGGGTATCGAAGGAGTTCCCAGGAGTAGATGACTCCCCTACAATTGTTAAAGGTAGCGTGGGGTACACAAGTCATACTGATACCAGAGACAGAGGTCAATGATTGAAGACGGGAGCTCTCTTCTGGGAAGGACACATCAATAAGGAGGCTACTATCCCCTTGTGACAAGACCACAGGTTCCCGACCACAGGCAGAAACAATGGCACGGTGCAAGTAGAAAATATCAGCATCTAACACTGAGCCACCCGCAGAGAGTTTCAGCACTAGGTACTTTGAAAAAATGACTTGCATCGTGCTTTCCGGGACAAACCCCAGAGCCAAACCAGCCCGACGTGACTTCCTCCTTGTCCCAGTTAAACGCTGGGGCAGAGGAAGAAAGTCCCTAGGGGCCTGGAAAGGCTACAGAGTGGCTGTGAGGGAACAAGATCCATTAGAGTGTCCAGGGACAGGTGCCACATCGTCAACAAAAGTTTTTCTTAAAGCTTCCATAATGGCCAACTCTGACTTCATTCTCCCACCCCTCCACCCACCATGGAGCCCAAAAAGGGGAGGTCGTATGCCAGGGATAACACCACTGGCATCCCCAGAGGTAGCAGGAGAGTATACGCAGGTAACCACTGGGGGTCCTGGGCGAGGGTGACTCCAGGACGATAGGAGCCACCAGGCCCCCCAGTGCCCACTTGACCCTAGCCAATGCCTGACCAGCCGATTGACCTGGTCGGGCCCAACCAGGCCGCCCGTCTAGCCGGAATAAGGAACCAAAGAGGTGTATCGCTAGCTGCAGGGCGCATCGTGCAGCATCGCTCAACCTCCAGGACTCCCGTCTCCAGCATTACGGAACGCCACGCACGGCAAACTTGTGGGGAGGCAACAGTCCCGCCCTAGATGGCAAGTGGACAGGGACTAACATCACCAGCAGGCCTCTTCCACTAGTGATGTAGGGGGTGCTTTGTTCACGTGGCCGACAAGTGCCGAACCCTACAAATGTAGGCATGCTTCCAAAGTAGGTGGCATTGCCAGCAACGCTTCAAGCCCCGCCACCACGTCAAGGTGACCCCCTGCAGCGGGGTCGCAGTTCAGAAGTGGTTGGGCAATGTTGAGGATGTAAATCCTACTGACTGGGGTTGGAAGCTACTAGGTGGAAAGCTCAACCCCATTTTGACTGACAGACCAGTGGCAACTAGGCATGTTCTTCTCATTGTGTCATGTGGGTGTAAACAAATGTGTGGCAAGAGATGCAAATGTAGGAAATCAGGACTCTACACCACTGTGTTCCTCATATATTGGCCAATCTTGTGCTAATTCTTGCCCACCTGATGAAGGCCCCGTGCTATAACTGTGACCATAACTATTTACTATACTCGTACTAAAAAATATGTATTTAAAGTAGTTCAATAATTGCTGCCGGCAAAAATTAGTGCCTTGATCATATATTGAACATACATCAGCAAATCACTTAAATAATGGTAAGTATGGTTTTCTTATACCCAAAAACCCTAAAAAAAAAAAAAGTATAACATGACCATGACTGACTTCTGGTTCCAAAGCTAATATAAGCCTCCCATACTGTTGGCGGCCATCTTGGATTTTCGTCCCACACGGCTAGCTCATGTGGAATGTTTAGAACCTTTGTGGATTTTGACCTAGCATGCTGCCAAGTAACTTTCCTGAAAAAAAAAAGATCTTTCTCGATTTTTTTCCCAGGTTCCTTTCGAATTTGACCTAATGCTCATGGCCTGTGTCATGAGATGCACATAAAAACATGATAAAAGTTTCTGCTGTTCAACGTATGAAGAGGTCTATGGTCTGACCTAGTAACTTGGCTAACGGGACTTTGTGAGACCCCTGTAGAAATAGATAAAGGATACCTAACCATGAACATGAGTGAAATAAATAATTTTTAGCTTTATGTGTTCAGAATGTATAATTGCATTCAGCTAACGATAAGTTACCAGCAAATGTTTCTCTATGAGTAACCATTTGCCAGAAAAAGTAAAACGTACCGTTTCAAACGACCCATATAAAAAAGAATATGTTCATCTTGTCCTGCCGCCCCTCCTTCCTACTGACAGCCAGCCTAGCAAAATAACACGAATCACACCAGCTCCACGATGAAACCATCGCCCCAGTGCAAACTACCACCTGAGAAGCTCACCAATTCATCTATGATACACTGAAATCTTAATACGAATTAGGAAGTTGTTTATGATGTTGGAGAATAAAATCCACTCTTATAGACGGAGAATATATTTACTAATCAGTTTCAGTGGACACTGCCACCATCTTCAGTGGACAAGATAGACAGAAGGAATGACAAGTTGACAATACAACATATAATTCCTTCTCTCTATCTTGACCACTAAAGATGGTGGCAGCATCCACCAAAACTGTTTGTTAAACATATTCTCCATCTAAAAGTGTGTGTTTTATTCACCGTCTTTGATTATCATGCCAGAAAGATTCATCCAGCTATTTATGACGCAATTTACCCTAGTAAGTTACATAAAGAGTAATGAATTCTATTTATAGTTTCTTAACCCTCACACCTCAGAGGGTTTTTCAGAAACGAGTAAAACTGCCTTGCATTATCCAGAGCAAAACATTGTAGCCAAAGGTATACGGTTCAACTAAGGACTATTTAGCTACGTGAGATTTCATTATTGTATCTTCAACGTGTTGAGTCCTTCAGCACTAGAGCCTCATTTTTCTGCTGCTAAATTAACCAGTCATTACCGTTCAAGATTATTTCTCCACCACGCCTGTGGGGAGCTTATCTGGCCCACATGCTTTATCTGGCATCATCTTCCTCACCTGACTTTGGACTTCTGCAGGGGTAAAGGGGCTCATCCAGGACAGGGATGCTGATATTTGTAATGATATCTGTCTTGTAATGATCAGTCGCTCATGGGGGATTCAGCATGTCCTCAAAATGCACCCTAAATTGCTCATCTGTTTGACAAGTGCTGTCACTGTGATCTGATATTTTAAATTCCCCCTTCAAGTTTATGGGTCCCCACATCCTTGAATCATTCCCATCCTCTAGCAATCTCTTGCACCTCTCTAATTCTGTACTGTCCTCAGGTACTTTCTGTCCATCCAAGCTGACACTGTTCTCTGTGCTTGCATACAATGCATCGCACTGGCTGCTGGCAAAGAAGTTCAGATCATCATCTATTATGCATGACATTATTTGTGAAAGATTATTGGCAAATAGATCTTTATTGATATTATGAAACTTAAGAGGTTTCCCAACTAGTCTGCATCTTCTCACGGTTCCAGGCAGGGCTGCATGACCTCCCACTGACGTTGCCCTAGCAAGGATGTTATCCAGGTCAACGCCCATGCTGGTGACTGTAACCATTATCAGGGCGTGGTCAAATGGGAGGTCATTGCATTGTACCATGGAAACATTGTTGACACAGAGCAACAACTGAGGTGACGCAACACATGTATCTAATTTAAAATTCAAGCATTGTGCCTTCAATATGTCTTGTTACCTTTATCCCGCCCAGTCCCGACCGATTTTTTTAGGAAACACACCCTCAGATCCTGACCAATTTTCAACTTTTTTGGGGGGGGCTCAAACATCCGCTTTTAGTGAGAAACATCGAACATTCATGGAGAAATCGCCCTCCTGAGCTTAAAAATGTTGATACAGGTGTCATTCAGCCTTACGTTTTCCTTCTTTTTCAGGGTTCCTGGCTAAAGAAAACGAACTGTGGAAGGGTTAATTAATTCAAGCCACTTTAAATTGCATGTTTATTTATTTATTTGGTACGAATTTATATGTAGTACAAGTCTAGATTGGTTTTCACACAATAATATAGGCGATAAAAGAAATTGTTCACTCACTCAAAACCCCAGCATTTGGCACCTTCCTTCACGACATTACCACCTCGTCACTTCTGTTTGTTTCTACCTCTAGCTTCTTTGTTTTGTTTTTTTGGTCCACCACCTCAGGAATCACTTTCACTGTGAATTTCGTCATTGGAGAGACCGTGGGGCAACATATCTTTACTGGCCAGGTTACTGCTAACAGGTGAATTGCCCAGTGTGGGGGGGAAGGGAGGAGGGGGGTCAGGTGGGGCCAGGCAGTATCCCCGCTTGACAGCAGGTATAGGAAGATCTCCCACGTTGCCTACCAAAAATCACCCGCGAATGTTGAAAAATGTGCACACGATGGGCCTTGAGACTGAGGGACGTACGATTCACGTCAGTGGGTCTGTCCGCGGAAAAAAGTAGTGACCTGCATCGTACGTCGGTAGGGCTCGGCGGGTTAAAGTATCTGCCAACGATCTTTAAGATATTTGTAACCAGTAATTTATTATCAATACATGTAGTAGGCAGCAATTCAGCATTGTCATTAGCCACATTAATGGGATCCTTTATATCTAAAAAGGAATATAAATATGGGCCTATCCCTTCGAAAAGTTGTAATATCTCTCTAACAGTCTTGCCAAACCTTGTATTGATGTCTCCAGTTATCATATAACGATCACACATGTATTTAGATTTAATCTTTTCCTGGACTGCTACAAATAAATTGTGAGAATACTGTAGTACTGGGAGTCGCTTGGTGGGATATAACAAAATCCAAACAATAACATGCTGAAACTGTAACCATATTTGAGCCCTGACTCAGACTCATATCAACAACATGCACTATATAAACAATATAGTTTCTTACACATACACAAACGTCCCTCCTCTGTCAGCCACTCCCACCATTTTGCTTCTAAAGGCTATGTATCCAGGGAATGACACTGGTAAATCAGCCTTGACCTCATTAATATTAATCACATCATCCTTGAATAACAGTTGCAGAACACTAATCTGTTCTAGTTTGGTACATACTCTATTTTTGTTCGATGATATTACTCTCATATTCCTTGCTCACCATCCTGTTGTGTCGAGCCAGACGACACACGATATTTTCCGGCTGTTCCTTCACCACTTTTTGCACATGCCAAAGCCTCCACCACTACCTCTTGACACTTGGGTGGACGTCCTTCTTTATGTAGATCTTCTTAACCGCCCCCCCCCCCGGGTTTTCCCGACGGCGCCACTCATCCTTACGCAGGATATCCGTGATTTTGGAAAAAATACCCTTACTTCAAACCCTAATATCGGACAAACTATAATAGCTAGAGAAAAAAAATATTGATACATATGACTCTTCGTCTCTTTCTCTTTCAAAAGAAAGTATCCCCACGTCTCCAGGTCGTCCCGTCGATGAGTAAGGATAAGTTAAAGATGACTGGTTTTCCATGTTTTGGCAGGCTACTCCGGGTGCGGGTGCGCACCACTGCCAGTGACCTTGGACTCCCTGGCTAGCATTGGCAGTACTGATCAGAGTTGTAATTGTATCACTGCCCGGCCTCTCAGAATTTTCCACTCATTCTCTCGACATTTCTTTACTCATCACTCATCGCTGTAAGGATGAGTCACCACCCTGTCCATGTGGCTCCCCATAGATTTTTCCACCCGTTTCATAGCTCCATTATGTGTGTGTGGGAAAAGAATAGCTCTTTTATTTTCTGTACTCACTTCTTGCATCAATTATAATAATTTCCCTCTACTACGGTACTTATATTTTCATTGACATCACAGTTATGTGTAACTACACTTTGAAAAGTAAATGCTCTGGCTGTTTCATGCATTATGGTTGAGTATGAAGTAATTACCTGTACAGAAATTGTGACTAATTTGTACTAATCAGGGGCATTGTGAAAATATTACTAATGTTATACACAACTTCCATCTTTTGTACTTCACATTACAAATACGCTTATGCTCACATATTCACCATTATTTTCTGAGTAACGAGGGAAAAAATTCAGTTACAGCCTACCATGTCATTTTCTTTCTCTCCCGTGCATGTTTGGTTTTCTTTCATTGCACCAGATGGGGTTACTCAAAGTACAATCAAGTACCCTAATCCGCGGCAATCAGAGACTGTTACCTACCCGCGGATTAAGAATTCCGCGGTTTACAAAGTTAAGAACCAATGGGAAAAAAGGATACTTAGTCTCGACCCTCGTGGAACCCCCCTATAGCACCCGACCTACACCTAACTAGCCAACAACAAACACAAACAGACAATCTTAGAAATATTCAATGCATGTATTTAATGGACATAAACAGTAATTAAGTGTGCAAGCTTCTCTCCTTTCTCCACTTGACGAATGACATCCAAATGCTGCTGATAACTGAGAGGAGCCTTCTTCTTGGACCCCAGCTAGGTCGAACGTCACTTGGGGGGGGTTTGGGCCATCCACAACAGAGCCCAGGGAGAGGTAACCTTGACAAAAAAAAAAAAAAAACAGGCCAGGTAGCACTCAGAATTCATGGGGGAACACATGTAATTGGCGGTTGGCAGGACAGGAGGTAAACAAAACATGGCAGGTGTAGTGTGCACACTTGCCACCAGGGCTGGACTGCAATTGGCTGCTGGGTCTAAGTTGTCTGTGATTGGCTAGCAGGCATGGAATACATCATGAGTGCCCGGATATTATAAATCTCCTCGGAAATGACCCACTTTGGAACCTAGAAACAGCATTTTTTTAGCTTTTTTCTACGGAATTTTAGCTTTTTTCTACGGAATAAAATAAATAGGGACTGGTTGGCCAGAGTACCACGGATTACAAATCCGTGGCTTACAGATACGTGAATTAGGTGACTTGATTATATTTCCAATCATTGTTCCATAAATAAGCATAAACAGTAACATTTATTGCAATGCACTTGTAAAACATATTGTAAAACACTTATTTCTTAACACTTATTAGATATAACTTACAATATCTTACATTTCACTTATGTATAAAAAAAACACACTTATGGATATCTGTTTACTATTTACAATTTTCCACACACTTGCTCAGTCACTAAGCCCTTTTCCCGGCAGTAAGGGCCTAACTTTCGTGGGGGTCAATGATGCAATTGGCCCCACGAATGGGGGGACGGAATTGGACAAGGAAGATTAGGAAGACGTCACTCTACACTCTACCAGTGCCGTGTACAGACTAACCGTGCATCAGTGGGGTACCTTGGGTACGTACCTACCCTATGGTTGTCATAGAAAATGATCACGGGTTCAAAGAGTGGCGGGAAGATGCTTGTGGCTAATCCCGTCAACCAGAGGTGCTCCCCGCCCCAAATCATGGCAATATAAAACGTCAACCGATGCGTTGGGGTTAAAGTTGTCACCCACTGTCTTTAGATGAATGCTGTTCTTCAAAATTCGACTCCGTAGATCTTTATCCACTAGTGTCAGAAGTATGGGGTGGGGTCTGCTAATTCTGTCATTGCTGGTTACATGAGGGGGTGAAGCCCTCTCGAGTCTCATCAAGTAGTAGCATTAAGATTTGTTTTTGACATGTTTCATCACACCCCAGAGGTACACACGGCACGTAACACTTGCCAAGTGGAGCATGTCAAAAATCTTCAAAAGGGGCCACAGGCCAGACAGTTTGTCATAAAGGCATGAAACAGGTAGGGGGAGCCGGTGGCTAAATAGGTAGAGAGGCAGCCTGTAGTCCTAGCGAACCCAGGTTCAAATCCCGGCTGGAGCAGGGAACAGATTAAGGATTTGAATTTCATAAAAGCAGTCTTTCCTGATCTACCAGAAGACCCGGCAACAGGTCGTAAAAATACCCCTGCTAATACCAGTACACCAGTCGTGTATGAGACAGCCCTAGCATGTATTTAGTATGGATGGTGGGTGTTACCACCGAAGTGGTGACATGTGGAGGTGTAGGAGGACTACTGGGCCACTGTCCACGAGAAATAGGCCCTATAGCCTTTGCCTAGAGGTGGACACTTAAAAAAAAAAGTAGATAGTTATCAATATACTCTGGGCATCCTCGGGGAATAAGACAGCATTTCAATGCTTTTAGATTTAAATGGCCTTGCTCGTACCTCTCCAAGAAAGCCATTATACTGGTACAGTATTGTGTCTCAGCCTCCGGTGCGTCCGTCGACGTCATCGATACCAATCTGCCTTCATGTGACACCCAACTTGTCGTGGTCCATTGTTGCATCTCCCAGCAACTCGTTCTTGTCCAGCATGCCAGATATGACAAGTTTAGCCACAACTACTTCCAGTTAACTGCCTCCAGGAACTGCTACTGCATAGTAGAAACTTGTCCTAGTTTCTCCATTTTGGCGTCCAGCTCGGTGATTCTCTTGTTTACTGCACTATCAGGGCGTGACAACATACTTTTGAGTTCATTCATTTCTGAGGTAACTTTCTCAATAATTGCATGAAGTCATCCACCCTCATCACTGTCTGCCAAATTACTCTCTTTTCCAGCATTTCTAAGCTTTTTCACTTCATTCCCCACTTGTAGGGATCATAACATCCTCGTGGTCCACCTTCAGTTTTCTCCCAAGCCCCTTACAAATAATGATGAAAAAAAAAAAGGTTTTGGTGCTCTCCATTTATTTTGATGCTTGTAACTATCAATCAGAATGCATAGATTGTCACATATCAGTGGGATGGATGATAATGTTTGCTTTCAGTCAGTCGACTGATTCGAGGTTGTGTCGCTGGTAACGCACATCCATCTGGTTCCATATCAACAGGTTTATGCTTTTACCTTTTATGTGCAGAAGGGTGGAGAAACCAGATTCACATAAATATGTTGTGGAAAATGGCAAGAGGATTGTAAGTGCGATTTCATTAACTTTTGGATATGACTGATACAAAGAGCACGAGAACATAGTTACAGATTTTTCTTCATAAAGGTTTCTGGCAGTAGAAACATTCTTGATGCCAGGGTATTCGTCCTGAACATGATCGGGAATGGCAGCAATATCAAGAGTGTCAGGGAAAGGATTCCTCACAAATTTTCCTTCTTCTTCCTTGAATTCTGGGAAGTATTTTTTGAGCTCACTTTCCAAGGATTTCAAGTACTAAATTATTTCGCTTTTAAATGAGGCATCAAGTAGGTGATTTTCTTCAGTCTTGTCAAGAATTGTTGAGAGATTCTCAAACATGGCAGCATTTTCTGTGCTCAATATTCTCTACCATTTCTGGAGTTTAGCAAGAACTGCATGCATGTAGTCATTGAGGTGAAATATATTATTTTCCCTTGCCTTGTAGCTTGAGATTCAGTGTTTTTAGCTGCTCAAAATATCGGTCAGGCATGCAAGACATGACTCCCACAATGCCTGGTTGATGAAACTTAATAGATCATCCTTCCATTTCATTTCCAGAAAAAGTTAAAGTTCTCTCGGAAGCTCAAATACTCTGTTAACATCAATGCCTTTAGATAACCATCGCACTTAGGAGTTAAAGAGGAAAGATTCATGCTCTGAATCCAAGTCTTCACAGAGTTTCTGGAAAAGGTGAGAATTCAGATTTGTTTTCACAAAGTTGACACATTTTATCACTGCCTCCAGGATCTTGCAAAAGGCATCAGCGATTTTTTTTTTAATGCAAGTACAAAATGGTAGACCATATTGAACCACTTTCGCATTTGGTGCAGCTTCTTTGGCATTGTTTTGTAACCCTACTTTTGATCCCAGCATTGTCGGAGTCACGACAGTATAGTCTCCACAACAATTATCTCAGGGTATTCCATTAGCTATGAAAAAAGAAGTCAACTTTTCCAACACATCTAAAGCTTTTGTGGTAGTTTCAAGCTGTGTACAGAACAGATACTCATCTTTGATGTCATGCATGAATACATAACTAACAAACACTAGAAACTGTGCCCAAGAACTCACATCAGTTGGTTCACCCAATTGTACTCCAAACAGGCCAGCTGGAGACAATTTAATATCTCTTATCACTTGTTCCATATCAGCTGACATACTACTAATTCTTCGTTTTACTGTTTTGTTTGACAAGGAAATCTGCTGAATCTTATGTGCACATGACTTTTCATGAACTCCGTTTGATTATCTTTATAGCACACGGCTTAACTATAGTTTCACCAATCGTGTGGGTCTTTTTCTTTCTTGTTATTTCAAGGGAAACCTCATATGATGCCTCAGTTACACTGAAGTTTTGTTGTTGGAAAACACCACTCCCATCCAATCTCTGTTTTCCCGAACTCTGTTCATGGCGCTTGAAGAATCTGGGTTCTGTCTCTGCATACTTGTCGTCTGATGGTGCTTCAGCATATAGGCCTCATAGAATTGCTCCCCAGCACTTTGAAACACAGTATATACACTGAGGTTTCTCGATGTCATCAGCGAGGATTAATGTAAATCCATAGTTAACTTATTCAGCAGTGTACTTCTGCATCTTAGCAACTGTGGCATCCATTGCAAACCTATATAAAAAATCCAAACAGAGAGAAACAAAAGAACGGTAAAGATTGAAATTATGTGGCCACTTGCACCAAAGTGAATTAATTCACTACTTTGATTTAAATCAGTGTCCAAAAAAAAAAAAAATGTCAAGAGACTCACTAAACTAGCATTATTTATGTTTATGAAGTCACTGGTTTTCAGTATTTGATTTTTTTGCAAAACAATATTCCATTCATTTCTTCATTATTTTTTGTTTCTAATAAGTTAGAATATGATTTACTGAAGTAACTTTCGAGTTAATAATGTAGATGTTACCTTTAGCACAACTAAGGCAAAATTCGTTTGGCAGCATTTTTTTTTTTTTATGTGTACGACTCTGAGCATAGGCTTCACAGCCTGCTATCAAGGCCCAGCAGTCCTCCTACATACCAACACCTCTACATGTCACCACTTCGGCGCCAACACCCACCGTCCATATTGAATACATGCTAGGGCTGTCACATACAGGACTGGTGTACTGGTATTAGCGGGGTATTTTTACGACATGTCGGCGGGTCTTCTGGTAGATCAGTAAAGCCTGATTTAATTAAATTCAAATCCTTAAACTGTTCCCTGCCCCAGTGAGGATTCGAACCTGGGTCCGTCGGGACTGCAAGCCACCTCTCTACCGATCGAGCCACCGCCTCCCCCAAATAGTAACAATTAACCTGCAGTGTACCACAGCCGTAAATATACAGTCTGCCATGTATGTGCACAAATTGCCACAGTCTTACATATACGATCTGTAATTGAAAAATTCGCCAAAAATCGAAAATTCAAATTTGATG
>JAGKTI010007136.1:25340-37991 GCA_018397915.1 Birgus latro
TTCCCCATACTCGGCAATTCACCTGTTGGGTCAGTCCATCGTGAGAAACGTTACATTCAGGGACAAGTTACTGATCTACTCTCACTTGTATTTTCTGATGTAAGTGATATAAATAAATGCCGTTTGCAAGGTATACTGCCAACACCTCACACTACATTATGCCATAACCAGATTATTCATATGTTTTTATTCTAATTTTATACTGATTTTTAAAACTGGCGTGGGAAGCGTTACCGCGATGCTACCCCACCTTTAACTCTACATGAGTATATTCAGTAACTCTGTGATTTTACTGGTTCAGTCAAGAAGTGCTTTATATCAGTAATATGTCAATGTATGAGGACCATAACCATACCCAGCAAATTCTATTTCTCCTAAGAATTTTGCTACTGTTAAGAAAAATGTGACCGTGAGACATGTTACAGGAAAAGTGAGAAACGTTACTTGTGCGATTTTTGTTTTTCATATGATTACAAAATCATCTCTTATGAAGGTTACAGTAACTGTATGTATCACAAAACAACGTAAATCATGTATTGTGAAACATATGATAAAATAACCAAAACATGATTCTTGTAAAGGAAGAGTTGGGGTGATGCAGCAGAAAAGAAAAATGTAATTTTGATTTTTATGGACATAAATTACCTTACAACATGTAGGTAATCCTACAGCCAGTAATTGATGTGAAAGTTACATGATAAGCTTACCTGTATATCACACCAGTGATATAAACAACACAAAAATTAAAAATCAACTACTTGCTTATCGAAGATGGAAAATTCATCCTTTTAGACTAACTGATTGGGGAAGGAAAGTTCACCCCTTTGAATGTGTGTGTCATTCTTGACACATGAGGAGTTGGCAATACCTGTACAACCATATCCTCTGAGATCTCGTCTCTTTCCGGGTTGTCAGGAAAATGGAACTGGCTATCAGCCATTCTGTCAGTGCCTCTCTTTCTTAAATAATTAACTTCGAACATGCCTGGCTCCGGAACTGATTCTACCACCGCAACATAATGCTTCGACAACTTCTTGGTAGTGTAATGAACTAGTACATAGTTACCTGGGGATGGTTTTTGTGTTGCCTCAATATCAGTAGTACTCTGTGACTCAGGCTGGTACATGAATGACTCTGACATTTCTACAAGAGATGGCGTACTTTCCCTGTCACTGCTAGTACTGGAGTCAGATTGTGGGTCATACCCAAACTCCTGAAGATAGCACTGCTTAAAATGTGATTGGTCTGCAGTCAAATGATACAATGCTACTTTATAGTGGCCAAGATGTTTTACTGACCTGCACTGCTGAATGGATTTTGCTGCCTTACAATTTTCCCAGACCTCTACATATTTTGACTTCTCAGTGTTTATATAATCAGTAGACACATACATTAGTTCAGTTTTATCTGTTATTTGTTCAGCCTCCTCATAAAATTCTACAGCAGACCTTACTGAGCAGCGACCTTGTAAAACTCGCCTGTAGACATTCCATTTTAGTAAAGCCCCAATCCCATCACGAGGGCCCTTGCCATGATAACTTTCTTGAAAGTCCCACTCAGCAGTGCAGTTGTGGATGTCTTTGTAATAGGTTAGAGCTGCTATAGAATCCCTGTTCTTGAAGTGGGCTGCTGCCCAATCATGCCTCAGTGATGCATGTGTAAAATGAATACCAGGTACCAGGCAAAATCAATTTACTGTCTGGAAAGAATAATAACTTAAAGGTAACATAATAAATTACAAACACAGGGGTTTTATCATTGGACTTCAGTGGAGCTACTTTGATTTTTTGTTCAAAGGTGTGCGTGAGAAACTTTACATCATTTTCCGGTAACGTTCCTCACACTGGGCATGTAACGTGTGATGAACCATATGGCTTACCAGGGTTTGTTTCAAAGTATCCCAGCGTTATATTATTAAGGTCTTGGGATGCCTATTTATAATATAAAGTTATGTTGGTATTCTCCAGTTTGTTAGCTGTGTATGGGAAAAATGGTGAAAAAACGTGAGACACATTACTCCTGAAATACTTCCATTTAAAGGCCATTCTATATTCTGACCACAACATATATGTAAACAACTGTAGTGTCAATCACAACTCAAATAGACGCATTTTCAATAAAACAGTATGTCAGCATTCCAAACAATAACATACTTTGGTCAATGATGTTATGAAAATTGCTAAATTCAGCATTGATTTTTCTTCGGTGACATAATATGACAATTTTTTATGCGGCTCCCTCAGTTGACAGTTTAGGTTCTTTTCCTCTTCAGAGTCACGAAATTCAATGATTAAGCTTTAAAATGATGTATAATTTAAATACTTTCAAGTAATTCTGATTTTGACACAAAAGGTTGACATCTTGGTGGAATGACCGTTAGCAGTTACCCGGCTGGTAAAAACATGGTGCCCCACGGTCTCTCCGATGACGAAATTCACGGTGAAGTGATTCCTGGGGTGGAGGACAAAGAAATAAAGAAGTTAGAGGAAGAAACGAACAGAAGTGACGAGGTGGTAATGTCGTAAAGGAAGGTGCCATATGTTGGTGTTTTTGGCGAGTCAACAATGCTTATATCACCTATCTTATTGTGTGAAAACCACTATAGTCTTGTACTACACATAAATTGGTACCAAACAGATAAATAAATACGTAATTTAAAGTGGCTTGAATTAATTAACCCTCCCATAGTTCGTTTTCTTTGAAGCTAGGTATCC
Organism: Birgus latro; assembly: GCA_018397915.1. Classification (NCBI taxonomy): domain Eukaryota; kingdom Metazoa; phylum Arthropoda; class Malacostraca; order Decapoda; family Coenobitidae; genus Birgus; species Birgus latro. The sequence continues at coordinate 28,055 of JAGKTI010007136.1, forward strand.
AGAAGAGAACAAAAAGATAAGGCTGACTGTCACCTGTAGCAACATTTATAAGCTCAGGAGGGCGATTTCTCTATGAATTTTCGATGTTTCTCACCAAAAGCAGAGGCTTGACACAAAAAAAGACAAGTTGAAAATCGGTCAGCTTCTGAGGGTGGGTCAGGTAAAAAAGCGGTCGGGACTGGGCGGGTTAATGAGTCAAGATGAGCAACCCTCTCTGATAAGTCTGAGAGGTCCAGGAGCATGACCTTGTTGCCACTGTTATTTGTTATGACTCTGAAGGGGCCAATAAATTTATTAGACACTTATGATGTAGGTGTGTTGTTTCTGGTGTATACAATGTCACCAATGTTGATGCTTGACTGAGAGGCATTCTTGTTATGGTAGGTAAGCATTTCCTTTTAGAGAGTAAATTCTGAACCCTTTTGTGAATGTTTTGGACTGTCGCAATGTTCAACAAAGTCATCTAAGGTGTACGATGGTTGAGGGGGTTCTGACAAAAGGTCGTATGGGGGACGTTTGTCCATCCCAAAGATGACAAAATGTGGTGGCTCTGCAATGGATTTATTCATCCAGGCATTCAAGGATGCCATTACTTAAGGCATGTAGGTGTCCCAAACAGTGTTGGTGGATGCTACGATTGACCGAAGAACATTCAAGATTTTACGATTCTGCCGTTCCACAAGTCCATTGGTAGAAGGCCTGCATGGGAGGACATTACATATTTTGATCCTAAACTTTTGGCAAAGAGCATTGAGAATCTCATTAACAAACTCTGCACCAATATCTGAAAGTAGCACATTGGGAGTGGTGAAGGGGCAGATGACATTGTTGAGTAGTGCAGCAGCTATAGCATCAGCTGATTTGTTGCGAAGAGGGACAAGAATGGAGAATCTAGAAAAGTGATCATTTGCAACAAAAAGATACTGATTTCCATTATCAGTTAAAGGAAGTCTTGAAAGGTCAATGGCAACTGTGTCCCATGGTTGAGAAGGAACTGGATAGATAAGCATAGGAACAGGATTAGCAAGTTTTCCTTTGTGGCTGGCACAGGTGGAACATAAATCAATGTGTGAGTCTACAGTATATCCTGGTGCATGGTTAGCCAAAAGTATTTCAGTCTTGCTTGTGATGGACATTTATCTTTGGCTGGGTGAGCAGCATGTGGTGAAAAATATATGATCTTGAGAACAGTGGACACCAAAGACTGAGGTATAATGAGCTGATGTATGGGGTGTTCGGGTTCGTATTTGGCAGTGAGTGTGGTGTTCTTCTATAGGATAACATGTGAAAGGACATAGCTTGAGAGAGAAGGGATGTTGGGTACGTTAGTCATCACCAGATTTAAGGAAGTATACGAGTTTTGACCAGAAGGGATCGGAGCATTGTGCTTGGCGGATGTCTTAATTTGTGAAGGAGTCAAGTGTTTCAGGTACTATGTTGACAGGACAGGAAGTAGCAATGTTTCTTTACAGTGCATCAGCTGCAGTGTTGCTTTTCCTTTCACACAGCTGAATGTAGGCATGAAATCTTGAATGGTGATTAACCATCGACCTAATCTACCCGTCAGATTTTTACCTTTAAACAAGGAAAGCAGAGCTTGGTGGTCAGTGACAACATGTACTTGGTACCCATGAATGAGGTAGCAGAATTTCTGAAGTGCCCAACCTACTGCTAATGCTTCTAATTGTGTGACTAAATAATTTTTTCCAGCCTTGTTGAGAAGGCGAGAGCCAAAGGCAAAGGGGCGATTCTAACCGTTATGTTCTTGCATAAGAATAGCACCGAGGCCAGTGTAAGATGCATCTTTGTTGAGAATAAAAGGTTTAGTGAAATCAGGATATGCAAGAACTGGTGCTGAGGTAAATGCTTGTTTCAGAGTGAGGAATGCCTTTTCTTGATTATGTGACCAGACAAATGTTGCATCTATTTTCAAAAGAGCAGAGAGGGGCAAGGCAATTGTTGCATAATACTTTATAAAACGCCTATAGTAGCCACCGAGACCGAGGAAACTGCGAACTTGGTCAACATTTGTAGGTCTGAGATAGTTGGTAACAGCATTTACTTTGTCGTGTGATATGTGAATACCCTGGCTGTTGATAACATGGCCTAGAAAAGTTGTTTCCTTGTGAAGAAATTTACATTTTGAGATTTTAAGCTTAAGGCCTGCATCACTGAGATCGTTAAGGACTAGCTGGAGTTTCTGAAGGTGTTCGGGTACTGATTTTGAGAAGATAATTATATCATCTACATTAGGTATGAGATGAGTGCATTCCCTATTAGACCAGAGAAAACTGAGATGATGATCTACAGAAGGTATGAGAAGAGTGCATTGCCTATTAGACCAGAGAAAACGATCTATCTTGCTCTCGTGTTCCTGAACTTGATTCTTCTGAATTCTCTACTCTCTGGCTTCGTCTCTCCTGTCATTCTCAGACTAAATATATCTGTGCTGTTTACTTATCTCTTAATTCTACTGACTATCAAAAATTCTTTGACTATCTTAATTCTACGATGGAACACATTCTATCCATTTCTCCTTTCTCTGAAATCTCCATTCTAGGAGATTTCAATGTTCACCACCACCATCGGCTCTCCTTTTCTTTCACTGATCCACCTGGTGAACAGGCCTACATCTTTTCTATCCTTAATGACCTAGAGCAACTTGTACAGCACCCTACCCATATCCTTGACTGCCTTGGAGTGAGTTCCAACATACCTGACCTTCTCCTAACAACTAATCCTTCTGCTTACACTCTTAATCTTTTCTCTCCGTTGGGCTCCTTCGATCATAACCTTATTACCTTAACCTGTCCTATCACTCTGGTACGGCCTGTGGACTCTCCAAAGAAACACTGCCTGTGGCACTTTGGAGCTGCAGACTGGGAAGCCCTCAGACAGTACTTCTTTGATTTTCCTTGGAATGATTATTGCCTCAATGGCCGGGAGCCATCTGAGTGTGCTTTGCGCATTATGAAGGTTATTCTCTCGGGCATAGAGCATACATTCCTTTCTCATATCCTCTGACTAATGCAAGAAAGCCTTCGTTTAATCACGCTTGTTCTGCAACAAAGACAGGGCCTATAAAAGGTACCGGATCCAACCCTCCCCTGAATCACATCTTTTTTGTATTTCTGCCCGGAATCGTGCTAAGTCTGCTCTTCGCTCTGCTAAAAATAATATCATCCGTGCTAAACGTTCCCAACTCTCCAACTCGAATTCTTCTCGCTCCTTCTGGCACGTTGCCAAAAACATTTCTAATAACTTTACCTCATCATCCTTCCCTCCTCTTTTATACTCTGATGGCTCTGTAGCTATTTCTTCTACAGATAAAGCAGATCTCTTCGCTCAGACTTTCTCCTCCAATTCCACCTGAGACGATTCCGGTGCTGTTCCTCCATCACTTCCTCCCTCTGACTTTTCGTGACTGACAAAAATTTCTTCAGCTGATGTATTTTCTGCCATCACTGACTTCAGTACTAACAAGACATATGGGCCTGATGAAGTCCCTCCTGTTTGTGCTTACACCCTGCCTAGGTAAACTCTTTCGCTTTAGTCTATCAGCTTGTAACTTTCCTTCTTGCTGGAAGTTTGTTCTCATTCAGCCAGTCCCAAAGAAGGGTGACCATTCCCAACCCTCTAACTATTGTCCAATTGATTTAATATCCTGTGTCTCAAAAGTTTTCGAGTCAATTCTTAACAGAAAAATCTTAAAGCATCTTTCCTGTCACAACCTTCTTTCTGATCATCAGTATGGGTTCCGTTAGGGACGCTCCACTGCCGATTTTCTCACCTACCTTTCAGACTCCTGGTCATTGCACTTGTCATCTCATAGGCTTTCAATCGAGTCTGGCATAAATCTTTAATTTCCAAACTGCCCTCCTACGGTTTCTATCTTTCTATCTGTGCCTTCATCTCTAGCTTCCTTTCTGGTCGTTCTATAGCCGCTGTTGTAGACGGCCATCTTCCTTCTCTTAGATCTGCCAACAGTGGTGTTCCTCAGGGCTCTGTCCTATCACCAACTCTCTTCCTTTTATTCATCAATGACCTTCTAAGCTGTACATCTAACCCTGTCCACTCACCTTTCCATTCGGTTTCCACAACGTCCATCTCAGCAGTTACTTCAACAAAAAAGGGATGAGGCTATGGCATAACTAATGTCTTGACTTGGCTCATATCTCTGAGTGGGGTAAAAATAATCTTGTTATTTTTAATGCATCATAAACTCAGTTCTTACATTTATCAACCCGACAAAATCTTCCTCAGGATTACCCACTGTTTAATAATGTCCAGCTCAGTCCTGCATCATCCTTGGACATGCTTGGGGTTTCATTCTCTCGAGATCTGTCTTGGAAAGAACATATTACATCTCTTGTGAAATATGCTTCCAAGAGATTAGGTGTGCTAAGCTGATCTCGAACTTTCTTTACCCCTGCACAGTTGTTGACGTTGTACACGGGTTTTATTCGCCCGTGTATGGAGTACAACTCTCATGTGTGGGGAGGTTCCCCACATGCAGCTCTTCTCAATAGGGTGGAGTCAAAAGCGTTTCGTTTGATTAACTCTCCTCCTCTTATTGATTTCCTTCAACCTTTGTCTCTTCGCCGCACTGTTGCATCTTTATCTCTCTTCTATCGCTACTTCAACGGTCACTGTTCCTCTGAATTGTCTGCTTGCATCCCTCCACCTCTACGATGGGCACGTAGTACCCATCTAGCAACAAACTCTCATCCCTTTTCTGTCCAACTCTCTAATGCAAGAGTTAACCGTTACTTGCAGTCCTTCATTTATGCAACTGGTCAACTCTGGAACTGTCTTCCTCTGTCTGTATTCCCTGCTTCCTATGATCTCCAGTCTTTCAAACGCAGTGTGTCTAGGCATCTCGAAATGAATGTATCTTGAAATTGGCTCACTTTTGTATTGTTTTTGGTTCCTTCTTCCTTGCATAAAAAAAAAAAATGGCGATCTGACCAAACCCATCGGCATCCGTTTTTACTGATAGTGACCTGAGGGTGTACTGAATGCTGTGTACTCTCTACTCTGTGGTGTAATTTCAACTTGCCAGAAGCCTGTGCAAAGGTCAAGTGTTGTGAAAACCGTGTTACTTTCCCCTATTGAATTTAGAATTCTTCCAGGACAGGCATTGGGTATCGCAGAGGTACGGTGATCTTGTTCAGAGGTCTGAAGTCAACTACTGAATGCCATTCATTGTCCTTTCTAGGCGCGAAAAATTTTGGAGTATCAAATGGGCTTGTTGATGCCTCAATGATGCCTTGTTCCATCATTTCTGTTATGGTTTTCCCTACAAGAGAGCATCTGCTGTGTGGCATGCGATAAGCTGGTATGTAGATAGGCTGTGCTCTATCAACTTGTTGAATGCGGTGCTGGACCACGTCAGTTTTTCCAAATGGCTCACCTGGTAGAGCAATGACACGTCTATATAGTGAAAGGAGCTCAACGAGATCATGTTGTGACTCCGGATAGTCTGTAGCTTGCATATGGGAGATACAGTCATTAGAATCATGTGCTTGTATTGTGCTGACAGAAAATAATGAGGTATCATCTTGTGCAATAGGATGGATCTGTGCTGGATAAATAAGAAATGAACAAAGGCGTGTGCCAGCCTTTAGTGTTGTTGAAGAGTGTGTGATGTTAACCCGAGGAGTCCCGTCGATGTATGGGTATGTTGCAACGTTTTGTCACGGTGACACCCATCGACGTACGCATACGTTATGCAATTCCAAGGTCAGTCATTTACACATTTTTCAAGTTTCATGGGTAATTTTTGGCAGGCATATGTGGGAGACCTTCCTCTATCTGCTGTCAAGTGGGGATACTGCCTGGCCCCACCTGACCCCCCTCCCCTCCACACTCGGTAATTCAACTGTTAACAGTGACCTAGCCAGCAAAGACATGTCGCGCCACGGTCTCTCCAATGACGAAATTCACAGTAAAAGTGATTCCTGAGGTGGGAGACAAAGAAATAAAGAAGCTAGAGCAAGAAACAGAAGTGATGAGGTGGTAATGTTGTAAAGTAAGGTGCCATATGTGGATGTGTTTGGTGACTGAACAATGCTTATATTGCCTATATTGTGTGAAAACCAATATAGTCTTGTACTACACAAATTCGTACCCAATAAATAAATAAATACGTAATTTAAAGTGGCTTGAATTAGGTAATCCTCCCATAGTTCGTTTTCTTTGAAGCCAGATAACCTGAGAGAGAACGAAAAGCTAAGGCTGGCTGTCACCTGTAGCAACATTTATAAGCTCAGGAGGGAGATTTTTCTGTGAATTTTCGATGTTTCTCACCAAAAGCGGAGGTTTGAGACAATAATAATAATAATAATAATCCGATATTGCTCGGGACTGGGGGGTACTGGAGGTTGAAAATCCGTCGGGCCATGACAGGTTAATGATACAGTGTGAACAACCTTGAGTGGACACTTTGCACAGTGCTGATGGCACAGCAAAAGCTCTGTGTGTGACTGTTTCAGGTAGTGTTATAGCATCTGTACTGGTTACATCTGGAATGCAAATGTTGACCAGAGAGCATGAGAAAGGCAGAAGCTCAACTGTAGAGCATACAATGGCATGACGTGTCTGTGTTGCATTGTCAAACACGTGTTGTAGTGGCACTTCTGTTGATGCAGATACATGAAAAATGCTAGATAAGTCCTCAGAGGGAGTGGTATTGGCTCTGAAAGTCTGATGCTTCTTGGAACATGAGGGCCGAACGACTGTGTGGCGCCTTGTTCGCCTAGAGGACTGTGTATTGAACTGATCTGGCTGAAGCAGAGGAAATATCAAGACTCACTAGTGTATGAAGTGTTTTCTTCTTGAGATGGACTTTTGTCAGAGCAAGAAACCCTATCTGTAGAAGATATGTGCTGTTGATGTGCCTGCAATATCTCATGGATGAGACGTCACTTGTAGTGGATGCTATTGATGCGTGGATGCAGATCAATTTCGTTGGCAGCGAGTGCTAGTTTGCCTAAAAGAGCACCTGCTGGAATGTTTATTGTCTGTGCAATATAGAAGGTGACATTAACTGGTGCCAAGTCTGAGGCCAAATACACATCAAAGGAAATTTTATGTAGAGTTGGAAGAATTGTGCCATCGATGCCACATAGGCGTAAGTCAGAAGGCTCTAGGATGATAACACAAAGTGAGCATGAACGGATTCTATCAAAGCAATTCTTGGTCATGATGTTAAAGGGTGAGCCCGTATCAATGAAAAGAAAGAAGTACACATCATTCACTTCCACTTTAGTACCATGGCATCCTGTGTGTTAGCTGTGATCTTGCACAAAGGAAGTGAATCTTCCTGGGATATGTTCAGAAGGTGTGTGCATTGAGGCAATGAGTGCCTGGATGAGGAGCGTGTGTGATATGCATGCTCAGTTGAACACTGGTGACGTGTATCTTCCGGCAAGATGTTATGTGCATCTGTGTGGCACTTGGGCTAGTGCGTGAACATGAGTACACGTACCTATTTCTTCCTAGTCATTGTCAAGGAGAATTGTGTGTGGGATCAGATGTCAGAACACGGCAATCGCGTGTGCTGTGGAAACACTCCCCATGATAATCAGTAGGCTCGAGAACGTGGTTGTGAGTGATCATGTTGTCGCTTAAAGCATCTGTGTGTTACGTGGCATGTGCGTTTACAGTAGGAACAGAAGGGTGGTGAGTAGTTATTGCAGTACCTTGAAGGTGAGCGAGATGGGTGTCTGTATGTAGGACGAGAGGTGCGGTGTTGTGCAGTCCCTGAGTTGTGGGTTGTTAGGTGTGGTGATCGAGACAGCCGCGATAGGGTTGACAGTGGTTGAGTTCAGGTGTTCATGGAGCTGTCATGAAAATTCTGTGAGAGTGTTTCCTGGATTAAAAGCATGTTGCTCAGCTTCCTGTAAAGTTCTAGGATGGATTAGTGTGAGGAAATGAAAATACCCAAACAATGAGACACAGTTATCTAAGGTGATTTTTCCTGTTTTGCCAACCCAGGGGGATACTTTTAATTGTTGGTGCAGGTCCATTTTAAAGCTTGAGGCAACCTTTAAGGCTTTACTAACAGGCTGTGGTTGAATGCCTTGCTGAAAAGATTTTGCTAAGTTACACAGAGGGGCTAGAGGACCAACTGTATGGGAGCCTGCAAACTGTTTGATGAACTGAGTCTTGAAGGAATCAAATGTGGCTATGGATTGGAAAAGATCTCCCTGTATGATGTCATCTGCTGGGCAGTCACCTAAATCGATGTGAGACTTGCATAGGGCAATTTTCTGTTTGTCATCATTGATACGCAGACTAGTAATCTCATCTTCCACCTCTGAAAGTTATGCACAGGGATACTGTCACCTGTGAATTCGGGAAGGGCTGGTGATTCATGAACGAAGGTGTGTATAGTCTGTGAGGACTCGTGTTGGTCAGTCACGGAACCTTGACTCAGAAAGAAAATGTAAACAGCAGCAAGAAAATATACACAGACAGTTGTAATAGGAAAGATAATAATGTAAATATACATGCACAAATTAGAGTAGTGGAACAAGGAGAATATACTGATCAAATATATGAATAATGAAAATACAATGGGCTCTAATGATCAGTAACAATTATAAATAGCAATGGAACTACACAGTAACTGAAATAAAGGAAAATCACTATACCAGTGACAATGGTATCAATAACAATTCAAGACAGCAACAGGGATACAGTAGTAGGAGTGCAATTAAGTTACTATGGCAATGGTAAATACAGTTATCACAATAGCAACAGGAAATATAACTTTGCTTGCAAGTCACACTGACACTGGAAATAGCATATACACATGAAAATTAAAATTGCACTGGAAATAGTAAACATGCATGTAACTCAGTAATAGAAATGTAATCACTGGAGACCTAATTAATGCAAACAAAAATCACACCAACACAAAGAGTACATATGCCTGTCAAATTATCAATTATATTAAGAAATATAAAAGTGCCGGACCTAACAATGACACAAAAAATCAGTCTTCACTCACGACTACCCTGATATGCCTGGGTGTCCCAAAGGAGGTACCGGTATACAAGCAATGAATGTGAACATTCTTGAGTAAACATTCTAGTGGGGACTGAGTCCGAAAGACACTTCCATTTAGTACTGGAAAATAATCATGAGTTCAGCCAGCCTGGACACTGAATAATACACATGCACTAATATAATTGTCAGGGCTGGTGGGTTAAATGAAAACGAAAATTATGAAATGCTGGCACCTAACTTGTGCAGTAGAAAAACTGGTGTGGTTGTTTGAGTTCACGTAACACTGTGTGCATCAGTGGTAGCTTAGTGGCAATAAAATGTGTACTTGTATAATACTATGTATCACTGATGTAAAATACACAATCACAATGGTTATGGTGATGGTAATAATACTAATAATCATGCACAGTTGCTTAGCTGTCTGTTTGAAGTAGCTGGTAGCAGCTGCTATGGTATGGAGGAGTCAGCTGCTGGCGGCGTGTGTTTACATCAGCTGTTTTAACATGGTAGCCAGTAATGCTGGGTAAGCCGATAGATGGCGGTGATGGCGACCGTTAACTCTGAAACAGGGATGGCGGTTGGGTCCTCGCAAGGGCAGATCTTACAAGGGGTTGAGTAAGTAACTTACTGTAGACCTTAGCGAAAATGAAGTAGGACTGGCTGGCGGTTCGAATCTTGCAGGGGTAGACCTTCAGGGCAACTTGACGTGCAGGGGGCAGACCAGTAACACGGAAAAATAGTGACGACAGCGAAATAATGGATGTGGGGGCAATAGCTGGCTGTTGTGCTGGAACAGTTGTCGTTAGCTCGTTAGCTAGTGTCTGGGTATGATGCCGGGGCGTCACGTCGACTATTACGTAGAATCGTTATGAAGGAAACACCGCTCCCGCCAATTCATGTAGAAACTGATGGTCAGTCTACA
>JAGKTI010007137.1:0-26508 GCA_018397915.1 Birgus latro
GCTCCTCTCAAATAACTCATTTCCACTGCTCTCACTCTTGACTTCTGTCCTTCCAACAGGGTCCAAGCTTCACTTCCATATGTCAGAGTTGGTATCACAATACTGTCATGTAACAACTTTTTCACTTCCATGCTCACCTCCCTGTTTCTTATCACTGCTTTCAACGAACCAGCAACCTTCCTTCCCTGCTGTACCCTTTCGAGCACTTCACCCTCCAGACTACCATCCTTACTCATCACACTGCCCAAGTACTTAAATTCACTCACATTCTCCATTTCCTTCCCATCCAATCTCACTGTACACTCACTGGCTTCACTTCTTGCAGCTCCCCTTCGTCTTCACTCAACAACACAGTATCATCTGCAAACAACAGTACAGGGAGTTTCCACACACTGCCCTCTCTCACTAGGGCCACTCCAACATCCACTGCCCGACCTTGTATCTCTTTTATAACCCCATCCGTATACAGATTGAACAACCATGGAGACATGACACATCCTTGTTTCAATCCAACCTTCAAATGGAAAGATTCACTCAGTTTGCCATCCACACGCACTGCAGCCTTAGCACCCTCATACATACTCTTCACTGCCTTCAACAACTTCCCATCCACTCCATATATTCTTAATACCTTCCACAAGCCTTGTCTATCCACCTTGTCATACGCTTTCTCCAGATCCATGAAGGCTGCATACAACTTCTTGCCCTTCTCTAGAAACTTTTCCACTAAGGATCTAAGAATGAATATCTGGTCTACACTACCCAAGTACTGTACTTAAATGCACTCACATTTACCATTTTCTCATCATCCAACCTCACTGCATATTCAATTACTCCATTTCTCTCGAAGACCATAACTTTACTATTCCCTACATTCACCTTTACATTCAGTTTCTTACACACTCTCCCAAACTCATTCAACAAGCCTTGCAGTTTCCTGTTGTCTTCACTTAACAACACCGTATAATCTGCAAACAACAATAGAGGAGGTTTCCAAACGCTGGCCAATCTCATTACGGCCGCTCTAACATCCACAGCTATACTTTGTATCTCTTTTATAACCCCATCCATATACAGATTGAACTACCATGGAGACATGACACATCGCTGTTTCAATCTAACATTCAGATAGAAAAATTCACTTAGTTCACTATCCACACACACTGCAGCCTTAGCACCCTCATACATACTCTGAATGCTATTCAACTTCCCATTTACTCCATATATCATTAATATATTCCACATTCCTTGCCTACCAACTCTTTCATATGCCTTCTCCAAATCCATAAAAGCTGCATACAACTTTTTTTCCTTCCCTAAAAACTTTTCCACTAAAGACCTAAGGATGAATATCTGATCTACACAACCTCTTCCCTTCCTAAAACCTCCATGTTCTTCTCCAACTACTTCCTCTGTTATTTCCCTAACTCTGTCAATAACCATCCTACCATAGACTTTTCCTTTAACGAATATAAATGTCCCTATGATTACCTACACTTCTTTTTCCCCTTTTCCTTTATACAGGGGAATAATTCTACCTGACTTCCAATCCTCCAGAACTCAACCTTCCTCCCAGGCCAATCTGTACATCTTCCACATCCATTCTACTACTATCTCTCTCCCATGCTTCAGCATTTCACCACACACTCCATCAATTCAAGAGACTTTCCCTATCTTGACTTTCTTCATTGCTGTTGCTACTTCCATCCTACTGATCTCTGTCTCCCTTCTCACCACCCTCAGTCCCCCAGCCATTCCCCAGCCACTTATACTTGCATTACTTTCATTCTCTATGTTTAACAGTTCCTTAAAGTGTAGTAGTAGTAGTAGTAGTAGTACCGTTCCCTAGGCAGTCTGGCTGAACAGCCCCGAGTCCCTAAGGATGGCCATGGCCGAGACCGGGCTTTCCCACAGAGCTCTCAAGGAGTGTATGTTGTGTTGTTGGCATAGGTGATTGTGTGCAATGCAGTCTTCCATAATATGCTAAATAGTATGGGGTGCTGTGTTACATTTTGGACAGCCATCAGAGACGGAGTCATCCAGCCTCTTCTGGTAACTTAAGAGGGCTGGATGATGCCCACATCTTAGCCTGGCCAGGTGGACCCTGTCCTCACGAGGGAGATAGGATTCAGAAGAGTGGATATCAGGAGAATGTGCATGCAGCTGTGTGTTGTCTTTAAGTGACTGAATGGAGCAGCAAGTGATCTGAGTATGGATATGCTTCTGGAAGCTGGTCTGAGGCGGGCGAGGGGGGAGAGATGACAGTATTTGTGTATGACATTGTGTGCTGCTTATTGTTTTGATGTTCCTTGGTGTCTGTGGATATGATGCCGTGTAATGTAGTAAATGCTGTGGGTTTGTGGAGGCTGTAGTGAGAATTTGAGTGCCTCTCATGTCTAGGTGATCCTTGACTTTGAGGACTTTGGTTTCTTGATGTAAGTGGTCCGTGGGTGTAGTAGCTGTGCAGCCTGCGATTATTTTTAGGGCCTTGTTCTGTATGGGCTGTAGAGTGTTGTAGTGTGTTTCAAGGGGGTTAGGAGCCCAAGCAGGGCTTGCATAAATCATCACTGAACGTATACAGTGCTTCCTCCAATTTTGGGAGAATATGGTCGACAAAAAACCTCGCAAAATCGAAATTCGCAAAGTTGAAACAATTAAATATATGCAATAAAGGTAAATTGGTCGACATCACCCCAAGGTAAGCACTTTTTTCCACTCTTTCTCTCGACTCTACCTCTTAATTTTATGATGATAAATGAAACAAACATGGACTGATGTATTGTACAGTAATATTATTATGATAACATCTTAGGTAAGAAACATAAAAAAGAAAAAATGCATATTTACACTGATGTGAAGACTGGCGTGGTGTACAGGACTGGTGGCGGGGCAAGGCTTGGGTGCGACTACTGTGGCCCCGCGGGGTCTACGTCATCACTATCACTGTTGACAGATATTTCCACATCTTGCTGTGCTTTTTTTGCCTCTCTCATGAAACCCTCGAAGTCGAAATCATCACTGGAGTCATCAGAATCAAAAAGGTTAGGGATGCTAGGATCGCTGGCTGCTTGGGGAGGGGTGGCAGGGCGGCTGGTCAATGGGGCAGGGTGGCTTGGGGTTCTCATGAATTTTGTGATTAGAGACTGCTTCCTCTTGTTAACCCCATCTCTGTGGAGGTCAGCATAAAAGCGAAGGGCCCTTTCAACACCGTGACATGCTTCCTCAGCCCTAAATTGGTCACATTCGTTGCTCACGATGGTTTCTTTCAGCTGGTCAGTGACGGCGAGGATATTGGCCAAGTTATGCATCGTTAATTCTCGGTGTGGATGTGGTTGTGGTTGCTCTGGTTGCTGGCTGGCTAGTTCATCTTCTTCGTCAACTCTGAGCATGGTGGTCGTGGCACTTTCGTGTTCTTCTTGTTCTATCTCCCTCACTTCCTCAGCTGTAACTTCACAGCATCCAGCAACCGACTGCGCTGCTGCCAACACTACCCTTTCAGCCTCTTCCACCTGCTGAACCTCGCTACCTGGCTTTTTAGGGCAAAGGTGGGGTACCAGACAGCGCCAAGCATGGTTGATAGTGGCCTCATTTATTTCCTTCCATGAGGCAATAACAAATTCTAGGGCCTTCTTGATAGTAAATTGCCACCAGAACTGCCTCACTGTCATCTCTGGGGCAATGGGTCCATCTTCCGGGGCTGGGGCAGGGTCGGGGAGTTCTTCCTGTGGCAGGGGGTCATCCATATCCAGGTCTCCATGCTCATCCTCTGCCTCTATCATCCTTATTTCCTCTTTAGTTTCGTTTTTTTCTCTGAGGTAGTTAAAAAGTTTGGTGCGGTAGAAGTTTTTCATGTTTGCTATGATCTCCTGATCAAGGGGTTGCACGAAAGAAGTGGTGTTTGGGGGCAGGAAAATTATTTTCACACCGGGGTGAACATCTGCGAAATAGTGTGGATGACAAGGGGCATTGTCCATCAGAAGGCACACTTTGAGGGAAAGCCCTTTCTGTTGGCACATGAGACGAGCATCAGGCACAAAATGGTTCAGAAGCCATTCCCTTATGATGCTTGAAGTCATCCAACCATTATCAGACCGGTACCAATAAAAATCAGAGATGCTTTCCATGCTCCTTATATTATTATAGAACCTTGGATGCCTTGCCGTGTGAACAATCATAGGTTTCATTTTGCAGGTGCCTGATAAATTTAAGGTTAGCATGACTGTAAACCGCGACTTGTCTAGTTTTTTTCCTCTTGCTTGTTTTTGGTGTTTAGCAATGTAGGATGACCTTGGCATGGCCTTCCAGTTCATGCCTGTTTCATCCAAGTTAAAAATTTGATCCTTGGTGTACCCTTCCTCCTCTATTATGCCCCTCAAAACACTGGGAAAGATGTTGGCTGCTTCGTAGTCAGCACTGCCTCGCTCGCTACTGAACTTGATGTGTTTAAACCCCTTCCTTTTGAGGAACTGGCATAGCCACCCACTTGATGCCTTGAAAGGTTTTATTGGAGGATTTATGGCTTTTTTAAGGCATGTGATAGAATATCTTTGCCTGCTCCCTTATATGGCATCCATCTAATGCAACCCCTTCCTTTTCCTTTCTTTGTATGTAGTGAGCAAAATATCTTTCCATTTTTATTATCACTTCTTTGTTGGCCACCTGCATTCTACCATCAAACTGAGCACCTCCATAGTTCTTAGCTGCTTGCTTGATTTGTTCACTGTTCTTTAAAATCATTCTCACTGTCGATTCACCAACACCAAACTCCTTACCAATAGCAGAGTTACCTTTACCTCCTTCTTTCCTTTCAATCATTTTCAATTTGGTCTCCAAACTTATTTTCTTGTTCTTCTTACCCGTTGGCGCCATGATAACACTCGTGCAAGGTTAGACTGCTGGGATATTGTGAGGAGCACCACGAAATTGCGAGGGTCAGTGACCTTGGTTGGAGGTGTAAACAAACATGGCGGGGCGGCAGAACACCGAACCAGGAGGCACAGTACGCCCAGTGAACCACGACGTCACCACTCCGCGTATCAAAGTAGTGCGGAAAGACGACTTTCCCACCACTCGACCTCGCAAAGTGTGTGATCGCTCGCAAAGTTCATGAATGTTAAAAAATAAATGACTTGGAACTACCTCGCAAAATTAGTGACTCGCAAAGTTAAAGTTCGCAAAGTTGAAGGATGTACTGTACATTGTTTGTATTCTGTGGTGGTGGTTTCATTGCTGTGTCCAAATGTTGTATGGGCAAGTGACCTCATGGCTTTGAGTCTTGGTGTTATTTTATTTTCAATGTTTGTGATGTGTTGTTTAAAAGACAATGATGTATGTTACACCAAGGATTTTGTGTGTGTGTGTGTGTGTGTGTGTGTATTTTCCTAATTGTATTTACCTAACTGTGATATACAGGAAATGAGCTATGCTCGTGGGGTCCTGTCTCTTTCTCTCAGTAAGTCAAATTTTGATTTAAACTCGTTTAAGTTTTTAAACAGGACGATCTCTTTGTCCAGTCTATTCCACAGGTCTATGCATCTATATGGAAAACTGTATTTCTTGATGTCCTTAAAGCAGCGTGGCTTCTTCAATTTCAGTCCGTGTCCTCTTGTTGCTCACTTATCCCATACAAACAGATCTTCTCTATCAATTTCATCTACTCCCATCATGGTCCTGAACATTGCAATCATGTCACCCCTCTCTCTTCTTTCCTCTAAGGAAGGCAAATCCAGCCTTTCGAGCCTCTCACTGTATGACAGATCTGCCAGACTGGGGACCATCTTAGTTGCTGTTCTTTGTATTCTCTCATTCTTGTTTATATCTTTCTTTTTGTGTGGGGACCACACTACTGCTGCATATTCTAACCTGTGTGTGTGTGTGTGTGTGTGTGTGTGTGTGTATGTTAGGGGAGTGTTGTTTATGGTGAGGTGTGGAATGTGACTGTGTTCTGCTGACCTGTTTGTGAGAAGGGTCTCTGTAGATTTAGCTGGGGCTATTCTGAGCGTGTTTGTGGTGAACCATTCGTGTAGTGTGTTGAGGTAAGGTTGGAGGATGTGTGCAGCTGTGTTTGCAATTTGGTGTGTACATGTAAGTGTTATGTCAACTGCATAGGAAGCTATGTGTATCTGTGGTGCGTGGGATGTGGGTATGTTGTGCATGTATAAGTTAAAGAATGTAGGGAGCAAAACAGATCCTTGGGGGACACCATTTGTGAAGTTTCAGATGTTCAAAGACTGACTTAATCACTTAACCGCGGGAAGTCACTTTCGTGTGCTCGGTGGCGATGGCTCGAGCCATGGGCCATCAGTTGGGTGCCTCTATTTTCTTTTTAATTAGCCAGGGCCTTCAAAATATAAATATATATGAAAAAATGTAAGAGAGTCCTTAGTGCTATTTATATCACTCAGGCTAGTTTGGGCCTATATTTTATAAAAATAAGTCAGAGCACGAATTGCCACTGGCTGGAAGTGCCAGGACCACCTCACACAACCCCGTGGTTTAGGGGTTAAAGTGTTCTCTGCATCTGCCAATTCTATCTTTCACTCCCCTACTAACTTCTTTATCATCCTTTCTAACTCTCTTTGCCTCCTTCCACAACATTTTCTTACATTTCCTCCAATTTACACACAAATTCCTTCAAAATTCCTCTTTTCTTATTCACTCTTACTACTCTTTTCACCTCTCTCTTCCTCTCTACATACAGTACTTGGGTAGTGTGATGAGTAAGGATGGAAGTTTTGGGGATGAAGTGCTTGAAAGGGTACAGCAGGGAAGGAAGGCTGTTGGTGCACTGAAAGCGGTGATGAGAAATTGGGAGGTGAGTATGGAAGTTAAGAAGTCACTGCATGATAGTATGTATTGTGATCCCTATCCTGATGTATGGAAGCGAGGCATGGACCTTGCTAGAAGGGAACAAGTAAAAAGTGAGAGCAGTGGAAATGAGTTACCTGAGGGAAGCATGTGGAGTGACATGGAGGGACAGGTTGACGAAAGAAAAAGTGAAAGAACGTTGTGGGGTGGATGTGGATGTGATTGAAAAAATTAGAAGAAACACACTGAGGTGGCTTGGACATGTGGAGAGAATGGAGAATGAAAAACTGACTAAAAGGGTGTATGTAGGTGAAGTGGAGGGAGGGAGGGGGAGGGAGAGACTGAGGATGAGGTGGAGGGATGAAGTTGAGAGGTATACGAGGGAGGGGGAAGTGAGTTTGGGGGAGGACAGCCAAATGGTGGGTGACAGAGCGACTTGTAGGCGTTTTGTCTGCGGCCACCCTTTGCGGGATCAGGATGTTGGGCTACAGATAGGAAGATAGAGGTACAACCACACAAACTGGTGATCGGAGATTGATGAAAGCAGCAGCTGGCTGGTGCCTGTATGCTTCAGATGAGAGACTCATTCCAGTTTTAGTATTTTATATTTTTTAGCATTGCCACAACGTGACTTCTTGACTACGTTATTATTAAGAATCCAATGCCAAGTACTTATTAATTTGGTAATACATGTGCTGTGCTGGAATATTGAAAGAGAGGTAGTGGAAATAGTAGGCCACAATTTAAGCAACAGAAGTAGCTCACTGATTCACCTCTTTTCTCAGGTTAATTTCTATAATTTTAAAATAATTTTTATGGTGGTAAATGAATGTTTACTGCTGATTTTCTTTTCCTTGTTGTTTCTATTACCCGTAATGTTCTTTTTGATTCACTCGGATTTGTGTCTTGTCTTGCAGATTTGAAGGGTGCAGCATTACATTGAGTGACAAGCCACATGGTTTCCTGTAAGTCAGGAAACCATTTAAAACGCTGGGTGGTGACCACATAACCAAACCATACGTGCTCCCTACGTGTCAACAAGTGAGTTGGTGGAGGGTTAGTGCCCCTCCCTGTAAAAGAAATAACTCAAAGTCAAATGGCCACCCCTTACGGGATTATGGCGTCTGGCAATAGATAGATAGATAGATCAGTCAGGGGGTGACGATTTCCACCTACCACCGCAGCAGCAGTTTTTGTTTCTAAAGTGTAATGCCAAACATTCTAAAAAGTATTCAAATCAGTCAAAATTTATTTGTACAGCTGTGCTAGCCAAACCTTACATATTCATACCATACCCTTACCTAAACTAAACTAATCTATTCTATCTATCTATTGCCTGATGCCATAATCCTGTAAGGGGTGGCCATTTGACTTTGAGTTATTTGTTTTACGGGGAGGGGCACTAACCCTCCACCAACCCACTTGTATGTATGGTTTGGTTATACGGTTACCACCCAGTGTTGTAAATGGTTTCTTGGCTTACAGGAAACCATTTGGCTTGTCACTCAATGTAAAGTCACCTGCAGAGGAAAGCAAAGCAATAAGAAGTGACAGGAAAGATGGGAGAAATAGGAACAGAGGAGGGCAGGCATAGAAAAAGAATGATAAAGGCTAAGGAAGTAGGTAGGCAGCACTACATCAAGTGAGTGGATGATGGTCACCACCACCTACCTAACCTAACCAAACCAATCTAGCATTTACTTAACTAATAATCCTTAACTGAATATAGGACTACCTTATTTTGCAGTTTACTTCTTTTCTTTTTACCTTAGCACTTCAGGGGATTCTCTGAGTATTTCCTGAGTGCAACTTCAAGTTTTAATGTTTTTATTTCTTTTAAAAGAGGTGAAAAATGTTTAAAAAGTGTTTGTTTAATCCCTTACAGTGCTGAAGATAGACAGACCACATTTTGTGGTCTGTGAAGACAGACAGATGCCTTCTTAAAATGCCATTTTTGAGTGAAACTATCCTTATTTATCCAAACCTAACCTAAATTATCAAGACTTAACCTAATTTATCCTAACCTAACCTATTTTATATTAACCTAACCAAACTTATCCCAACCAAACCTAAACTATCCTTTATGTAATCATATTTTCCTTATTTACTGATGAATTTTTTTCATACCGGTACTCTAAAATGCACTTCTGTACATATTTACAAAGTCAGTGAATTAATGCAAAGGTAAGTTGTTTTTTTCTTCTTATGAAGTGGTCCCATTTCCTAAAGGTTTACCAGTACCATTTAACCCAACCCAATCTAACCTAGCCCAACCAACAGTAACTTAACCAGACACACCAAAATGGAGAGCCAAACTACTGTAATTTTGATACAGTTGCATAGCTTTTCTGCTATTACACCCAAGAAACAACACTAGTCAGGGAAACAAAACATGGATAAAAACACAAGGGAACAAAATCACAATGAAGGAATTGTTCACTATCTATCTATTGCCAGACACAAAGTCACCACCATTAAAATAATAAGAAAATATGGAAAACAAACTACAAGAGCTGCCATACCCTATCTCTAGACTTCCCTGACCCACCTCAGATGCCTATCTCCCCTCCATTCCCCCTTGGATGGATTTGTCTGTGATTATTTCCCCCCAACTCGCGATGCTGTTCCTGAAAAAAGCTGACGATGTCTTGGCATGGCAGCTCTTCCTTTGCTTTAGTGGACATTTGTGCCAGGAGGGGGTTGGTGATAGCTAATACCTTCTTCAGGCACAAAATGATCCATAGGTATACATGGCGAGTGATGAGAAGGGTGGATGATGAACTGCATGAACGGAAGGCAATGACTGATTATGTGTGTGTGGATGAAAGGATGAGAAGGTGTGTAATGGATGCAAAAGTATGTAGAGGTTGGGGGAGTGGACTTTCTGACCACCACTTGGTGTAAGTCAGAATCAAAGTCCAAACAAAATGGAGGACAAGAAGAAGGGAAGGACAGGAGGAAGTAGTTCTTACAAGGAGGGTAGAAAAGTAACTAGAGGATGGAATAAAGACAGAGTATAAATGGGAAGTGGAGGAGCGATTGGGTAAATATAGATTGGAGCAGATGGGGGATGTGGAAGGTGTGTGCAAGATATTCACAGAAGAAATTTGTGCAGCATGTGAGGTATGTGTGGGGTGAAGAGAAGATGAAAGGGGGTTCAGGGAACAGCATGGTGGACTGAAGAGGTGAGAGAGGCTGTGGCACAAAAGAAGAAAGCATATAATGAGTGGATGAGGAACAGGGGCGCCGAAGAAGTTAAGAGACGGAAGAGAGAGTTATACGTAGAGAGGAGGAGAGCGGTGAAAATATTAGTAAGAGAGAGTAAGACAAAAGTGGATGAGGAATTTGGAAGGAATTTGAGTGTAAAGAGGAGAGAATGTAAGAAAATGTTCTGGAAAGAGGTAAAGAGAGTTAGACAGGGTGCCAAAGAAGTTAGCTGGGGTGTGAAAGATAAAAATGGTACTGTAGATTACAGTACTAGTGGAAAAGGAAGAAAAAGTGAACAGATAGAGAGAACACATTAATGAATTGTTGAACACAGAGAATGAAAGTAATGCAAGTACAAGTGGCTGGGGAATGGCTGAGAGAAGGAGGGTTGTGGGAAGAAAGGAAGAAATCAGTAGGATGGAAGTGGTGGAAGCAATGAAGAAAGTTAAAATTGGGAAAGCCCCAGGAAATGATGAAATGTGTGGTGAAATGCTGAAACATGGGGGGCATGGGGGAGAGATAGTAGGAGAATGGATGTGGAAGATGTGCAGATAGGCCTGGGAGGAGGGTAGAGTCCCGGAGGATTGGAAGTCAGGTATAATTATTCCCCTGTACAAAGGAAAAGGGGAAAAAGAAGTGTGTGGTAATCATAGGGGCATTTGTCTTCTTAGTGTAACAGGAAAAGTATAAGGTAGGATACTTACTGACATAGAAAAATAACAGAGGAATTATTTGGAGAAGAACAGGGAGGTTTTAGGAAGGGAAGAGGTTGTGTAGATCAGATATTCATCCTTAGAGCTTTAGTAGAAAAGCTTCTAGAGAAGGGAAAGAGGTTGTATGCAGCCTTCATGGATTTGGAGAAAGCATATGACAGCGTGGATAGACAAGGGTTGTGGAAAGTATTAAGAATATATGGAGTAGATGGGAAGTTGTTGAAGGCCATGAAAAGTATGTATGAGGGTGCTTAAGCTGCAGTGCGTGTGGATAGTGAACTGAGTGTATTTTTCTACTGAAGGTTGGATTGAAACAAGGATGTGTATATCTCCATGGCTGTTCGATCTAAATATGAATGGAGTTATAAAAGAGATACAAGTTAGGGACGAGGATGCTGGAGTGGACCTAATGAGAGACGGCAGTGCTTGGAAACTCTCTGTACTGTTGTTTGCAGATGATACTGTGTTGTTAAATGAAGATGAAGGGTAGCTGCAAGGCTTGGTGGATGAGTTTGGGAGAGTGTGTAAGAAATGGAATCTAAAGGTGAATGTAGGGAAGAGAGAAGTGAATGTACAGTGAGGTTGGATGAGGAGGAAATGGAAAATGTGAGTGCATTTAAGGACTTGGGTAGTGTGATGCATAAGGATGGAAGTTTTGAGGGTTAGAGGGTGAAGTGCTTGAAAGGGTACAACAAGGAAGAAAGGCTGCTGGTTCCTTGAAAGCAGTGATATGAAACAGGAAAGTGAGCAGCATCGAAGTGAAAAATGTACTACGTGACAGTATTGTGATACCATCTCTAATGTATGGAAGTGAAGCTTTGACACTGTTGGTGGGACAGAAGTCAAGAGTGAAAGCAGTGGAAATGAGTTATTTGAGAACATGTTGAGTCACATGGACAGACAGACTGGCAAATGAGGAAGTGAAGAAGCTTTGTGGTGTGGATGTGGATGTGATAGGAAGCGTTAGGAGAAGTTCACTGAGGTGGTTTGGCCATGTGGAGAGGATGGAGAGCAAGAGACTGAGAAGGAGAGTATATGCAAGTGAGGTGGAAAGGGGAGAGAGGGAGGGGGAGGCCAAAAATGAGATGGAGGGATGGAGTGGAGAGGTATATGAGAGAGGGGGGTGTGAGCTGGGAGCTGGGCAATGAAATAGCAGGGGACAGGGCAACATGGAGGCAACTGTTTGTGGCCACCCCTTACAGGATTAAGGTGTCTGGCAACAGATACAGTAGTTTGCTGGGAATCGTACAAGTACCGTACAATACTTACATATAACGGCCACATTCCTGTCTTGCTGAATATGAATCTGCGATGGTACAAACGGAATTTCTTTCCTTTTTGAAATAAACTTTTCACAATGTTAACTGTATGCATGTTTCAAACAACGTCTAACTTCAAAACAAATTAGTATACAACACCAATATTCGTTCTTATGCAGTTTGTTGCTGCATATATTTTTCAGAACCTAGGCAGGCGTTACTAGAAGAAGGTATAATACGTATCATCCATATTAAATATAGTATATAAACATTCTCCTTCTTGATACTACTGCCTCGTCCCCTCCAATCCCCTTCGATGCCGGTGTGTATTACTAAATAGTGACCGAGACAGGGATGGAAATTCTTGGATCCGAGGTTGTCGTACAGCGCGGCCAATTCTTTCTTTCTGGTGTCAGGCTTCACTCCACCAACATACTGTGCTCTGGAGAGATTGTATGTAGGGTGAGAAGTGCTTGTAAGTGTGATTGTTGTGTTGGAGTGGCTTTGGATGTGTGTGTGTAGTCTGTGAACCAAGTGTAATCGAACCGCGCAAGCCAGCTAGGTGCAAGCATACTCTATAGTATGCAATACTGGTTCCAATATCCATAGAATAGCCTACATGGATATTGACTGGTTCAACCACAGTACCCCGTATGTCCGCCAAAGAACGCTTCCATTCCCGCCAAGATTACCGTGAAGTGCTTGAAAGGGTACAACAGGGAAGAAAGGTTGCTGGTTCCTTGAAAGCAGTGATAAGAAACATTGAAGTGAACATGGAAGTGAAAAAGTTACTACATGACATAATTGTGATACCAGGGCTAAAGTATGGAAGTGAAGCTTGGACCTTGCTGGAGGGACAGAAGTCAAGAGTGAGGGCAGTGGAAATGAGTTATTTGAGAACATGTTGAGTCACATGGACAGACAGACTGGCAAATGAGGAAGTGAAGGAGCTTTGTGGTGTGGATGTGGATGTGATAGGAAGCGTTAGGAGAAGTTCACTGAGGTGGTTTGGCCATGTGGAGAGGATGGAGGGTGAGACTGACGAGGAAAGCGTATGTGAGTGAGGTGTAGGGGGGAAGAGAGAGGGGCAGGCCAAGTATGAGATGAGAGGATGTAGTGGAAAGGTATATGAGAGAGTGGGGTGTGAGCTGGGAGCAGGGCAGTGAAATGGCGGAGGACAGGGCAACATAGAGGCGATTTGTTTGTGGCCACCCCTTGCGGGATTGGGGTGTCTGGCAATAGATATAGATTATCGTACAACCATGTATTTTTGAAATGCGCACCAACACCAGACCCCTACCCGACGAAGAAATAACGGGGAGGCGACCACCACCCTGCGAGGGGACCACGGACAGGTGACCTTACCTTCCGTGCCACACTAGCCCATGTCACCTGTTATCATATATCCCTCTTCCATACGACCAGACCAGCAGCAAGTGAGTAGTCCGTACAGACTACTCTTCCACCACGGCAGCACTCGCCAGACTTGGGGTGGGACTCGTCATCATCAGACAGTCCCACATAGGCCCCTGGCAGCTTCCACCGGATCTGCAAAAGAGGAGGAATGATCACCGGTCTTCCTAGACCTACGTCATCCCAGGGGAGCAGTGGCGCAGTAACTTCCACCGGATTTACTGCAGAGAGAGCGACCACCGGTTCTCCCTCTTCTGCCACCCACCGTCGGGAGCAGGGGCATGGCTATGTCCATCGGATTAGCTGCCATGGGAGCGTCCACTGGATCTCCCCTGCCTTTCATCTCAGGGGAGGGAGCAGAGCCTTGGTAGCATCCGCCAGACCTGCCATAGAGGAGGCATCCACCGGATACTCCCCGGCTGCGACTTTCCCCCAGCAGCAGGACCGTGGTAGCATCCATCAGACCTACAAGAGTGGGAGCGTTCACCGGATCTCCCCATCCTGCTGTCACCGGGACGAGTGGCGCCCCAGTAACATCCACCAGACTTACTGGGAAGGAGGAGTGTCCACCGGACCTCCTACCCCCACTCCCCGACCTGGGAACCTGGGCAATGTCCACCGGACTTGCCAGACTGGAGGAGCTTCCTCAGAATCTCCTTCCTTGACCTCGGAGTGGAGTTCCGGCGGCATCCATCATACCTGCCATGTAGAGGGAGCAATCACCGGTTCTCCCTCCTCCACTAGTCTGGAGGCTCCTGCTGAGAGACATGTCCCTGGCTCAGCCCACCCCCCCCTGTGGCTGAGCGAGACATCCCTCGTCCTCATCCCACACCACCTGGGACGGAGATTGCTCCCCTACAGGGTCACTGTGTCAGGATGTCTGGAGCGGACCTGTCCTGGGCATCCTGTCAGTCCAGTCGTCCCCTTCATGCCCCCAGATGCTGACGGACTCCCCGGGACAGCGCGGCCGCAGGTGACACCTGATTGCCTCTCCACCTTGGCGAGACTGTAGCCCCCATCCACTGAGGGGCATGCCATTAACCCCCGGCCTGATCCAGCCCGAGGCCACCTACAGGACGCCCACCACCTCCAAGGGCTGGCATCGAGACACCTGCCTCCTTGCCCTGTTTGGCCCCAGCCCTGAGGGCCATCCCCCTCCTGAAGGCCCCTCTAGGGGAGACACAAGAGGGCCTCCCACCACGCTACCCAGCTGCCCACATCAGACAACCCACCACGCAGCCCGAGAACACACCCCTGACGGCCTCCCACCTACACCTGGCTGCCACCTGAAGCTCCTGGTATAAACCACCATAGACTGTGAGTTACCCTTGAGTGTTGCTAGAACTATCAGTTGAACCTCCCAGTGTAAACCTCTGCCCCTGTGTGAACTTGTGTTCTCCCTGCTAATCAACTGGAAACAAAAACTCAGTGCATTTGGATCAGACTTTATAATCCCTTTGTATTAGTATACTTAATTGTAACCTCTGGCCTCCCTAGTGAAGTTGAACCAATATAAATAAATACAGTCACCATTCCCTCCAGAACCAGTTTCCACATCGGACTTGTATTGGACTGTGTATCCCCTTTAACCTGAGGAGTCCTGTTGATGTACGGTTATGTTGCAACGTTTTGTCACGGTAACACCCATCGACGTATCTGTATGTTATGCAATGTAGTCATTTGCACATTTTTCAAGTTTTATGGGTGATTTTTGGTAGGCATATGTGAGAGACCTTCCTCTATCTACTGTCAAGTGGGGATACTGCCTGGCCCCACCAGACCCCCCTCCCCCCACACTTGGCAATTCACCTGTTAGCAGTGACCTAGCCAGTAAAGACATGTTGCGCCACGGTCCTTCCAATGACGAAATTCACAGTGAAATTGATTCCTGATGTGGAGAACAAAGAAATAAAGAAGCTAGAGCAAGAAACAAACAGAAGGCTTATGACAGGTCTGCTCCAGACATCCTGCAGCAGTGACCCTGTAGGGGAGCAATCTTCACCCTGGATGGTGTGGGGGGAGTGCAAGCGATGTTCAGTGGACGTTCCTCCCGCCCGGTAAGTCCGGTGGACATTACCGGGGCGCCACCAGTCCCAGGGGCAGCAGGATGAAGTCCAGTGGACATTCCCGCTCCTGTAGGTCTGGTGGATGCTACCACGGCCCTGCTGCTGGGGAAAAGGCGCAGCCGAGAAGTATCCGGTGGATGCCTCCTCTATGGCAGGTTCGGTGGATGCTGCCAAGGCTCTGCGCCCTTCCCTGGAATGATGGAGGAAGGAGAACCGGTGGATGCTCCCACGTTGGCAAGTCCTGTAGACTTTGCCGCACCCCTGCTCCCCTAGGTGGGTGGCAAAAGAGGGAGAACTGGCAGTCACTCTCTCTGCAGTAAGTCCAGTGTTGCCGAATGGAACAACTTTCTCCACTTTCTCCCCACAGAGATGAATCCATGGAGGAGTTGTAGCTGCAGGAGCTCTGGCAAGGCCCTGTGATGAGCCTGGGAGTCTATGCCCTCCAGCCGGCGCCCCGACGACGTCCCCAGCTGTCGGACTCCTGGAGGAAGGGTTGTTGCAGGCCATCACTGATGGCAACTCCACCTGAAGCAGACCGCAGCCCCCGGACACCCAGGGATGTCCCCAGGACCCCGGGGCATGACCTCCCAGCCCCATTGGCCAGAGCTCTACCTCCCAGAGTAGGCGCAAACAAGCGTGCCTGCTCGCCCTCTTCGGCCCTAGCCCCGAGAGCCGAACACCACAATGAGGCGCCACCAGGAAAGGGCCTCCAACGCCGCCCAGTAGTTCAGCCCAGACAACCCAGCCCCTGGGAAGAGTCTCGTGCCGTGCCTCCTGCGTGAGGACACCTGTGATGGGACTCCCCACACACCTGGCCGACACCTGTGAGTCGCCTGAGTATCCATTCGCCCAAACCCAAGTCCTCTAGTCCTATTTGCGTTTTGTGCCTGAATATGTATTTTATGATATTGTATCTGTATCTTGTTCAGTGCTGTGTAACCAAGGTAATATACGTGTAAAGTTGGTTTAGCCGAGTTTTTATGCCCTGTTCCTCTAGTTGTTTGCACTAGACCCGGTCTTGAAAAGAAACCCAGCTCAGTCGCTCATGATCAAGGGACAAGGAGTCGAACCTTGAACACGCAACATAACAGTTTTCATGTTATCTGTAGAAACAACCTATTTTCAATGCAAAATGCATACTACACACAATGCCCAGGACAATATTCATTATTACTTTGTTTCTTGCTAGTATATAAAATGTTTAGTATTGAGAGAAATATTTTCCCCCAGAGCGGTTGTGCTCTTTACTTTTTACAATAAATGTAGCTGTTAAAGGCAGAGGAAACCCAGCAGAGTGTTAATGACTTATTCAAGTGGTTTTTATAACCCAGAGATTACGTTCTGTTAATAATTCTTATTATTAATGCATTAAATGCTACTGCGTTTAACCATTGAGGACAACTATATTGTACATACATGTAAATACTTAGGAATTTTCCATTGACCTAAACCGTCTGCGTGGTAGAATGACGTGGTAAGGGATGAAAAGCCTCACATGAAAAACGGATGTGGGTTTAATACATATTTATATAGATAAAGGGAATATTTGGCTTTAGTTTAATTAAAACTAATATTAAATTAAGACAGATTCACCTTGTATATTTCACGAAGTAATTTAACTGTATTTAGCCTTGTAATTAATAAATAATTGGCAGCTCTTCAATCCTACGAAGAGATAGACTCGCCAGACGCCATGTTTACTCACTCCCTCAGTAAGGTCAGTTCAAGCTACACATTGTGAATACACATATATAAGGATGCCTGGATGCCCAGGAAATTGACGAGACCTCACGCCCATCGTCGTCTGTTGTCTGACTCATTATAGCTAAACAACTTTATGAATTTGGCCAAATTCGGAGGGAATTAGCTAGGATATGAGGAGAATAGCTGCTGGTGAGTTAAAAAATTCCCCAAATTCTCCTGTTATGCCGCGTGAAAAGGGTGCGACTTCTCATCCCTTGTACACGGAGCTTGGAGCGAGATTCTCTGTCTAGACCGGGTTGGGCTCTGTTAAGGCAATCAGAGGGAACAGGGCATAAAACTCAGGGCAACAACCTTACACATATATTACCAAAAATTATAAACTTTATTACATTATGATGGCACACTTTACAGAGAAATAATGTCACACACAGATAGACAGGGCCAGAGTACTTGGTGACAGGAGGGGGTGACTGGGGCTTGCTCCAGAATGAGGCCCAGTGGTAGCAGAGGGCCCGGGTCGGCGGCCTGCGTCAGGAGGCCCCGGGGTTGTCAGGACTTCCGGTGGCTGTGCCGGGAGGCCGACCCATAGAGTCTCGTCCGAGAGTTGTCTGTCAGAGGGCCGTGCAGGAGAGGATGGGCCCTTCCAAAGGAATGCGGGGGGATGGGCTTGGCTTAGGGGCTATGCCCGAACAGGATCAGTAGGCACACTTGCCTACGCTTATGCAGAGGTCGTCGCATGGGGCTGGGGAGGTCTCGTCCCAGGGTCCTATGGACGTCTCACCGGGTCATAGGGCTGCGGTCTTGCTGCTGAGCCTCAGTCAGGTATGGTCTGCGGCAGCTCAGGGCGGCAGAGTTCGACAGGGGCTGGGGCCTCCGGGGGTCGAGGGAGAGTGCTAGGACTCCAGATACCAGGGGTCCTTGCCAGGCCTCCTCCAACTGCTGGTTGAGGGGGAGGATGTCCCTGTGGGGAGAGAGAGTGAGGGCACTTGCCGTGACCCTTTCTTTTTGTAGAGTGGCAAGGTGGCCGTCTCCTAGGTGCGGCAAGGTGGCTGTCACCTTTCCTCCTTTTGTGGAGTTAGAGCAAGGGCAGCTAGTGTCCATCTCCTCCCTGTGTGTGGCTAGGTGGCCGTCACCTGGTGTGCATAAGTACGTCAAGGTGGCCGTCACTATACCTCCTTTTGTGGAGTTAGAGCGAGGGCGACTGGGGGCTGGGTCCTCCCCGTGTATGGCTAGGTGGCCGTCACCCGGTGTGAGTGAGTGTGGCTGTCACTATACCTCCTTTTGTGGAGTTGGAGCGAGGGCGGCTGGTGTCCGTCTCCTCCCCGTGTGCGGCTAGGTGGCCGTCACCTGGTATGAGAGAGTGTGGCAAGGTGGCCATCACTCCACCTCCTTTTGTGGAGTTATAGCGAGGGTGGCAGGTGTCCATCTCCTCCCCGTGTGCGGCTAGGTGGCCGACACCCGGTGTGAGTACGTGCGGCAAGGTGGCCGTCACTCTACCTCCTTTTGTGGAGTTATAGCGAGGGCGGCAAGGTGGCTGTCTTCTCCCCGCATGCGGCAAGGTGGCCGTCGCCCGGTATGGCTGAGGGAGGGAAGCAACATGTGGGCGGCTAGTGGCTGACTCTGGAATGCTGTCTGGGGCTATTGGAGTTGCCCCACCCTGAACCTGTCGATGGCTGGTACGGCGGAGGGCTACTACCTGCACGGTCAGTTACCTGAGCACAAGAGGGGCGTGTGGGGGAGGTACAGGTGCGCCTGTCTTGTCTGGAGCTCGCGCCGCTCATTTCTGCTCCCTGGGTATCTCCTCTTGGGGTGGGTGTCTTGCCCAGGTAAGGTTGATGGAGAGCTTCAGTATTCTGCATTTCATCTCCCACAAGACTTATGCAAATTTACCATTGTTCCTATTTAGACTAACACTCATTAGATAAAGGAGTGATACTGTAATGCTACATTTTCGAGGTTCAACTACTTGTCCCTCAGACACGTATGCTTGTGGCAGAATATTATTGTGCCACATCTCCGAGGGCCGACCTCTCATTCCTCGAACACGTAGGCTTAGGGTGGGGTTCTTTCTTAAGACCAGGTCAGCATGCAAGAGGGAGGACAAGGCAAAAACTAGGCAAGAACCAAACAAACAAACATATATTAACCAAGTTACAATACAAGATACAAATTTGATGTTACACAGGTACACTGGAAAAAAGTCAGGTGGTCATTGGATTGGGGGGACAAGTCACTACAAAACCTTGATGTCACTCTACAAGCTGTGGGGAATGTATGGTAGTATTTTTGTAATATTCAAGTTACTGACACAGCACTATTACACAAGGTAAGTATGATTATGGTAGCCTTTATACACAACATTATTGTAACACTGGATGTCGATGTTATATCACAAATACACTTATTAATGTACTACACTCATTACTACCTGAGGTGGTGCTTGCAAGAAAGGCCGTGACTTTGATATTACAGGCTAGATAATTTAATATTATACTTTTAGGTTAATCACTACAACTGAATTGCACATTTAAGATGGGCACATCATCTGGTGTTCTGGCCGCACATTTAGGATTGATTGTTAGATTAAGTTTACTAGGTAATAATATCAGGGCGAATGGTTTAATATTCGAGGGGTGGCACATTTATATTAGTCGCAGGAATATATATCCGGGCACATACGTTTACACTGAGATAGGTATAGTTCTATGACACACAGTATATGAGTATCACAAGATCACTGTGGCCAGTTTACCTTGAGTTAGTCACTGCATTCGCGTCACAGATATGAGCACATTAATTCATTCCTTGCACTGTTTAGTCCATCACACTTATTACACTTTCACTGTTCTACTCAGGGGAGTTACCGAATGGCGTGTAAGTGTCCCTGAGCTTCTCTGGCTGGTGGTATGATGGGAGGCTCACCTCTCTTGGAACCCCGACAGGGAGTGTGGGGCTCAGGACTGGGGCCAAAGAGATAGAGCAGGCAGGCCTGATGGCGCCGGCTCCTGGGAGTGCCGGGTGGGTCTCTCGTGTCAGGCAGGTCTTGCCCTGGAGTCCTGGGTATGCCTCGGGGTGTCTGGGGGCCAGGGCCCCTCGAACCTGTGGTCACCGTCGGGGAGGAACTGCTTCAACTTCTGGAAGGGGGAGTCGCCATCAGGGTGACATTGCGGCAACCTTGGGTAGGGAGAGCCGTCGTCAGGAGGCGTCTGTGGCAACTCTTCTGCTGTGACTTCCCTCGGGTGGGTCATTCTGGAGGGGTGGGCTGGAGGGCGTGGATGCTGAGGCTCCGCATGGGGCCTCGCCAGTAGTCCTTCAGTAGAGGGTCCTCTTGGTGCTCGCCTCCTGTAGCTGGGGGAGCGTGTCCTGCCCTGCCATAGGAAGAGGGGTGGGCCAGGAAAGGGACTTCCTTTTCAGGAGACGCCCTAGAGACAGAGAGTGAGGAGTGGATGGTGGCCTGCTCAGCCTCCCCCGTGTGGACGGTGGCCTGCACGGCGGTTCCTCTGTCCTGGTGGACTGCAAGGAAAGCAAGAGCCAGGGCTCGCTGTACCCTACCTCCTGAAAGGCTCTGCATCAGGAGATGCCCTGGACAGAGGGTGAGGAGCAGACTGTGGCCTGCTCTACCTCCCCCATGTAGACAGTGGCCTGCTGTACCTCCCCCATGCAGACAGTGGCCTGCACGGAGCTTCCTCTGTCCCGGTGGACTACAGGGAAAACATGAGCTGGAGCTCACTGTACCCTGCCTCCTGAAGGGGAAAGGGGGCCTCCAGTAGGTGAGGAGTGGACAGTGGCTGGCTCTGCCTCAAGCCCAACACGGATGGTGGCCTGTGTCACGGTCCTACAGAAGAAAGCAGTGGAGGAGCGGACGGTGGCCAGCTCTGCCTCGTTCCCGGCATGGACGGTGGCCTGTGTCACTGTGCTGCTCCTGGGGGAGACTGCAGGAGAGAAGTGGACGGTGGCCGGCTCTGCCTCAACCTGACATGGACGGTGGCTGGCTCTGCCTCAACCTGACATGGACGGTGGCCTGTGTCATGGCCCTGCAGGGGAGGGGGCAACTGAGGAGTGGACGGTGGCTGGCTCTGCCTCAGACGTGATACGGACGGTGGCCTGTATCACGGTGTTGCTCAGGATTGGCACAGCAATTCCGCCCCTAACCTGGCGAGGATGACTTTCGCTGAGGTCTAGATGGCTTTTCCTGCTCACCTGGTGCAGCGTCGGTTGGGAGCGAGAGGGGCACCGGGGACTTGGACAGGTGTGTCAGTCCTGTCTGGAACCGTTCGGTGTCGATTGTGCACCCCTGTTGGTCCTTCCTAGGCTGGGGGTGTCGCTGTCGTCAGCTGCTATAGTGGAATGTCCCACCGTATTCCTGACTACACGCATTTCAGATACAAAATTTCTGACATATTTAGGGTGCCCCGAGTGAGGATAACAGATGTGTACTGTGGCGTTGAGCGATTTTAAGGTCAGGTTTGTTGGGCATAGCCTACTCACGTTCTGTAGAAGTGGAACACATGGAAGACGTATATACAGAGGTCCTGGTGGCAAGGCAAGTTCCTTTTCTGAAGATGAGCCTCTAAATGTCGTATTAGGCTAGAAGATAGAAGGTAGGGCAGTGGATGTTGGAGCGACCCCAGTGAAAGAAGGCAGTGTTTGGAGACTCCATGTATTGTTGTTTGCAGATGATACTGTGTTGTTAAGTGAAGACGAAGGGGAGCTGCAAAGCTTGGTAGATGAGTTTGGGAGAGTGTTTAAGAAATGGAATCTAAAGGTAAATGTAGGGAAGAGTAAAGTGATGGTCTTCGCAAGACGTGAAGTCAGTGAATGTACAGTACAGTGAGATTGGATGGGAAGGATATGGAGAATGTGAATGCGTTTAAGTACTTGGGTAGTGTGATGAGTAAGGATGGAAGTTTAGGGGGTGAAGTGCTTGAAAGGGTGCAGCAGGGAAGAAAGGTTGCTGGTTCCTTGAAAGCAGTAATAAACAGGGGAGTGAGCATGGAAGTGAAAAAGCTACTTCATGACAGTATTGTCATAACAACTAATGTATGGAAGTGAAGCTTGGACCCAGTTGGAGGGACAGAAGTCAAGAGTGAGAGCAGTGGAAATGAGTTATTTGAGAGGAGCATGTGGAGTCACATGGGGACACTGACAAATGAGGAAGGGAAGGAGCGTTGTGGTGTGGATGTGATAGGAAGCGTTAGGAGAAACACTTTAAGGTGGTTTGGGCATGTGGAGAGGATGGAGAGTGAGAGACTGACGAGGAGAGTGTATGTGAACAAGATGGAGGGGGGGAGAGGGAGGGGGAGGCCAAGGATGAGATGGAGGGATGGAGTGGAGGGGTATATGAGAGAGGGGTGTGTGAGCTGGGAGCAGGGCAGTGAGATGGCGGGGGACAGAGCGACATGAAGGTGATTTGTTTGTGGCCACCCCTTACGGGATTAAGCATCTGGCAGTAGATAGATAGACTGGAAGTATGACCGCACTATTCTCTTCCTGGGAGGAAGTGACATCCACGAAGACTTAGAAGTTAATGAAATTGTGGCAATCATTTTAGCCATGGTAGGAGCCATTGAAGGTTCATGTAAATCCGCGGTAACCATAACCCTTCTTGAGCCTAGAAACCTGCCATATGGTTCACCAGTTTGCTACGGTACGTACAAATTAATCAGCAGGGCTGTGAATAGGAAGTTGCAGAGAATTAGGAAAGGGAAGGATTTTATCCACTTCAATACAAAGCCCTTCCAAGCAACTGTAAAAGCTGATGGTATACACTGGAATCTCCATGGCACAGAAGCGGTTCTACAGAAATGTATAAACTCCATAGAGTTAAAGAAAGAACAATTCTATGCGGTACATGCTTTCGGTGGTCCTAAGCTATACTAAGATGTTAATGGGTTCTAAGCTCCGGGAAATTTGTGTTAATTTGGAAACTGAGTGTGGGGACAACGACATAACCCCAGAGGTTTAATAACCCAGGGAGATAGGTTTAATACCCTAAACTCAATCCCTACACTCCTTAAAATTTAAAATGTTAATTATTACTGAGCTCAGAAATTTAGGTTATTTTGGAAACTGAGTGTGAGGATAACATAAGCCCAGAGGCAAACCCAGGGAGATAGGTTTAATGCCATGAACCCAATTTCCAAACTCCTCAAATTTAAAGTGATAAGTAATTACTGAGTTTAGGTAAATTTGGGGTTGTAAAATTTAAATTAAGGGTAACTTTACTTACAAATCAGTCACAACGTCTGTTTCCTTGTTACAAAGATCATCCAGTGGTAAGGCAGGATGGGTAACGAGAACCATACATGAATGTAGGCTGTTATTAGAAGAAACGCCTCAGACAAGGGATTAAAGGGATTAAAGAATCCCCCGAGCTAGACCTTACAATGAGATCATATAGCCCCGCTAGGTAACAGGAGGGCACTACCCCTCCCGGCACGGCAATCCCGGGCGCGGCTTGAACTCA
The DNA here is from genome assembly GCA_018397915.1 of Birgus latro. NCBI lineage: Eukaryota > Metazoa > Arthropoda > Malacostraca > Decapoda > Coenobitidae > Birgus > Birgus latro. The sequence continues at coordinate 23,636 of JAGKTI010007137.1, forward strand.
CAACCCCCCGGTCCCAAGCTCGATGCTCTACCTCTGAGCCACCGTGCCCCCCCCCAGACAAGGGTGAAATTAAGTAGTCTTTCGAATATACTCAAGGACAGATGGACAAAGTATGAAGAAAGTTAATTTCACTGTCTTTATATCCCAAATAATTACACTTACTGCTTGCCAACTTCACGTCACTGTTTTCACAAGTACCAGAGCTACACATCTTTTCTAACTGCAATTACACTTAATGCTTGCCAACTACAGTACATTTCACTGTTTTCACAACTACCGGAGCTATGCAATCTGAAGTTACACTGACACTGAACTAAACTTAAACTGAACTGAAGCTGCTCTAGTCTCTTCCCCATCCTTATATAAGCTTCCTATATTCTAGGATGATCTACTTTCTACGCGAAACAACAGCTGCCAACACGGAACTATCCAAAATATTCAAGGTTTTCATACATTGCATAACACTTTAAATTATTTAGCATACAAACTGAGATAAAATGACATAATTTAGTAATCACGTAAATAAAACATTACAGAGAAAAAGAGCACAAAAATTAATGTACAGTTTACAAAATAACTCGCTCAAAATAGCAAGCTAACTGGCAACTCTGACACGTCACGAACAACGAGAAACACTGAGAATCTTCCAGTAATTCCCGCTTCTCAACACTACCCCCTCTCTAATCCTTTTGTTGTCCTTACAAAACTACACAGTGTATACAAACCTAATCCTTAATCCTTGGCTGTGGGAGAGCATGATTCCTTGGAGATGTCCTCCTACTTTCTCTATACTCATTTCAAAGCCAAAGGTGGCTGTTGTGTATACGTACCCAACGATCTATCTTGCTCTCGTGTTCCTCAACTTGATTCTTCTGAATCCTTTACTCTCTGGCTTCGGCTGTCCTGTCATTCTCTGACTAAATAAATCTGCGCTGTTTACTTATCTCCTAATTCTACTATCAAAAATTCTTTGACTATCTTACTTCTACGGTGGAACACATTCTATCCACTTCTCCTTTCTCTGAAATCTCCATTCTGGGAGATTTCAATGTTCACCACCACCTTTGGCTCTCCTCTCCTTTCACTGATCCACCTGATGAACAAGCCTACATCTTTTCTATCCTTAATTACCTAGAGCAGCTTGTACAGCACCCTACCCGTATCCCTGACCTCATTGGAGAGAGTTCCAACATAACTGACCTCTTCCTGACTGTAATGCGCTGTGTTTTTATGGCGCAAACTCTCGCTCCGTAAGTACACAGGCTCAACCTCTCTAGGTTTACCGCTGTGTCTTAGGGCGCGACTCATCGCACCACAAGTCACAGGCACAAGCTATTGGGGTCCTTTACTACCTGACTGGGTTAGAACATTTACCAAAGGAACAGGGCAAAAACACAGGCAAACCAGTACAGCACATATATTGACCAGATTTAGACAAACAATACAATATGGAATACTACACGTGGCACTTGCAGAGTTCAATTACAACAGCTTAAGTTACAAAATATAATAGCAGAGTGGCACACTGGGTATGATGAGTCTGCAGCACACTACGTGTCTGTCTTAGGGCTAACAATAAGTTCTTCCCCCACACCTGTCTTTCAGAGATTTCTCCCTCGTATCTCTGAGGTGTACACTGAACCTGGGGGAGGTTTTTGGGTCTACGGAAAGTCACTGGGGATATCACTGTTGGGTTCACTCATACTGGGTAGCACACAAGGCCACTGGGGAGAGCACCAGAGCACTGGGGAGAACGCGAGAACACTGGGTAGGAGTGAGGGGGGGGTTGTTCACTGAAGGAGAGGGTACACTCAGGGAGCACTGGGGGAAGTCGATGAGTCCCACACAGGACAGGGAGTGACTGCCAGAAAGTGAGTGTAAGAGAGCATCTTCACGCTCTCTGGAAGTTCAGATGTCGGCCAGGGGTAAGAGGGAGGCTGGCAGGAGGTGGGGGCATCGCCTCACGTTGGGAGGCAGCCTCCGGAGTACTGGGGCCCTCGGGACTAGGACCAAAGAGGGCCAGGAGGTGGGCAGCCCGGCGTACTGCCCGGGCTGTGGTCGGGGTGCGGGGGACGTCAGGCACCTCGGGTGAGCCCGAGGAGGAAGGGGTGCCCTTCACGGGCGGAGGGCTGCGGCCTGGGGAGGTCGCCTGTGGCCTGGATGCCCTGGGGAGTCCATTAGCACCGACCATCGGGAGAGGGGCAGCTGGACCGACCAGATCCCTGCGTCCCGTCTGTCACACACTAGACCTGTAGGGGAGAGAGAGGGGCATCCCACCCCTGCTTGATGGGCCCGGCGGGCGCTGCTGTAACTCCACGCCGGGAGAGGAGGAGATCCCAAGGATGCTCCTTGAGCCTGGCAAGCCCAGCGGGCGTTACCAAGGCACTCTGATGGAGGGGAGGAAGGGGAAGTTCCGGTGGACGTTCCCTCTGCCTGACAAACCCAGCGGGCGTTGTCCAGGCATCCCTTACTCCGAGGGTGGTGGGAGAGAGATTTCCAGCGGGTGCTGTCAGTGCGGCATGCCTGACAGGCACTACCTTGCTCCTGCTGGGGGTCTGGTGCAGCTGCGGCGTACCCGGTGGGTGACACCGCAGTGGTATGCCTGGCAGGTGCTACCACAGCACTGCTATAAATCCCAAGGCTGGTAGAAGGGATCTGGCGGATGCCCTCACACAGGTCTACCTGGCGGGCATGACCGTGCTTCTGCTCCTGGGGGAGGTTAGCAGTCGGGGAAGAACTGGTGGTTGCTTCCTCGCCAGCAATTTTGGGGGAAGTTGCTGGGCTGCTGCATGGGAATGCTGAGGTGCAAGTCCCAACCCAAGTCTGATGAGGGCTTTTTTTTTTTTTTTTTTTTTTTTTTTTTTTTTTTTTTT
>JAGKTI010007137.1:26586-37990 GCA_018397915.1 Birgus latro
TTTTCCCCTAGATTCGCCACACTGGTGTGGCACGGGCTCGGGGTGGAGAGCCCGTCAGAGGGTGGCAGTAAGTAAACAAGGGGGCGTCCTCTGCATGGCGACAGAGGACGCTGGCGTGGGGGGGGGGCAGAGCCCATCCCCCCATAATAACAAGGGGGCTGGCCCGGGTGGAGAGTAATACACCTGGACTGCTACCTCGGGTCTGGTCTGGTTGTGGGGAGGAGGGGCTTACAGGAGAAAGTGAGGTAAGCCGTTGTGGCCCGGAAGGCCCAGTTACCTGCAAGGTGAAATTTTCTCCCCTTTTTGTTGCTTGTAGGCATCGTTGTTGGTGTGCATTTTACTGACAACTAATCCTTCTGCTTATACTGTTAATCTTTGCTCTCCATTGGACTCCTCCGATCATAACCTCATTACCTTAACCTGTCCTATCGCTCCGGTGTGGCCTGTGGACTCTCCAAAGAAACGTCGTCTCTGGCACTTTGGAGCTGCAGATTGGGAGGCCCTCAGGCAGTACTTCTTTGATTTTTCCTGGAATGATTATTGCTTCCATGGCCGTGAGCCATCTGAGTGTGCTTTGAGCATTACAGAGGTTATTCTGTCGGACATGGAAGCATACATTCCTTTCTCATATCCTTTGACTAATGCGAGTAAGCCTCGGTTTAATCACGCTTGTTCTAATGCTGTCCGCAACAATGAGAGGACCTATAAAAGGTACTGGAGCCAGCCTACCCCTGAATCACAACTTTTTTATGTTTCTGCCCGGAATCGTGCTAAGTCTGTTATTCACTCTGCTAAAAATAATTTCATCCACACTAAATGCTCTCAGCTCTCCAACTCGAACTCTTCCCGCTCCTTCTGGCACCTTGCCAAAAACCTTTCTAACAACTCCCCATCATCCTTCCCTCCTCTTTTCCACTCTGATGGCTCTGTAGCTATTTCTTCTACTGATAAAGCTAATTAATCTCTTCACTCAGACTTTTTCCTCCAATTCCACCTTAGACGATTCCGGTGCTGTTCCTCTATCACTTCCCCCCCTCTGACTTCCTCATGGCTGACATTAAAATTTCTTAAGCTGATGTACTTTCTACCATCACTGGCCTCACTACTAACAAGGCATATGGGCCTGATGGAGTCCCTCTCGTTGTGCTTCTGTACTTACACCCTGCCTAGGTAAACTCTTTTGCCTTTGTCTATCAACTTGTACCTTTCTTTCTTGCTGGAAGTTTGCTCTCATTCAGCCAGTCCCAAAGAAGGGTGACCATTCCCAACCCTCTAACTATCGTCCAATCGCTTTAACATCCTGTGTCTCAAAAGTTTTCGAGTCAATTCTTAGCAGAATAATTTAAAAGTATCTTTCCTATCACAACCTTCTTTCTGATCGTCAGTATGGGTTCCGTCAGGGACGCTCCACTGGCGATCTTCTCACCTTCCTTTCAGACTCCTGGTCATCCTCCTTTCGGGACTATGGCGAAAGCTTTGTCATAGCACTTGACATCTCAAAGGCTTTCGATCGAGTCTGGCATAAGTCTTTAATTTCCAAACTGCCCTCTGACGGCTTCTATCCTTCTATCTGTGCCTCCATCTCTAGTTTCCTTTCTGGTCGTTCTATAGCTGCTGTTGTAGACGGCCATCGCTCTTCTCCTAGATCTATCAACAGTGGTGTTCCTCAGGGTTCTGACCTGTCACCAACTCTCTTCCTTTTATTCATCAGTGACCTTCTAAGCTGTACATCTAACCCTATCCACTTGTACGCTGATGATTCCACCCTTCACCTCTCTATTTGGTTTCCGCAACGTCCATCTCAGTAGTTACTTCAACAAACTAGGGATGAGGCTATGGCAAACGTAATGTTTGACTTGGCTTGTATCTCTGACTGGGGTAAAAATGATCTTATTGTTTTTAATGCATCAAAGACTCAGTTCTTACACCTATCAACCCGGCTTCCACAGGAGTACCCACTGATGTTTAATAATATTCAGCTTAATCCTGCTTCATCCTTGAACATGCTTGGGGTTTCATTCACTCGTGACTTATCTTGGAAAGATCATATTACACCTCTTGTAAAATCTGCTTCCAAGAGGTTAGGTGTGCTAAGCCAACTCCGTACCTTCTTTACCCCTGCACAGTTGTTAAGGTTATACACAGGTTTTATTCGACACTGTGTAGAGTACAACTCTCATGTGTGGGGAGGCTCTCCACATACAGCTCTTCTCAATAGGGTGGTGTTAAAGGCTTTTCGTCTCATCATCTCTCCTCCTCTAACTGGCTCCCTTCAACCTTTGTCTCTTCGCTGCACTGTTGCATCTTTATTTCTTTTCTGTCATTACTTCAATGGTCACTGCTCCTCTGAACTGTCTGCTTGCATCCCCTCACCCCTATGACGGCCACGTAGCACCCGTCTAGCAACAAACTCTCATCCCTTTTCTGTCCAGCTCTGTAATGCAAGAATTAACCGTTACTCCCAGTCCTTAATTTGTGCAACAGGTCAACTCTGCAACTATCTCCCTCTGTCTGTATTTCCTACTTCCTATGATCTCCAGTCTTTTAAACGCAGTGTGTCCAGGCATCTCGAAATAAATGGATCTTGAATTTGGCCCTCTCTTGTATTGTTTTTGTTTTCTTTCTTGGAAGGAATGATTTGCGGGCTCCTGGCCTTTGGTTCCTTCTTCCTAGCATTTAAAAAAAAAAATGTATTGTCCTGGGCCATGGTACTGCCATAGACTATTCACATGTACCACCTTTGGGCGTGACTTCCTGTCTTCCCGAATCCGGTACGTTACGTCTGATAGGCGATCCAACGGAGTGTAAGACCCATCCCACTAGCTTTGCAGCTTTGGTGACTGTCCCTTTTTCCGCTGGAGATTATACGACCAAACTTTGTCACCATCCTTGAAACACAACTCACTTGCCTTGGCATCATACTTGCACTTTATCACCTCTCTCGAAAGTTTAAGGGCTTCTTGCACTTGATGATGTATCTCAGCCAGCCTTTCCTGAAAATGCTTTGCATAGCCGGGACTCCATGCTCAGGCACGCCAGGCAATGTGTGTTCTGGCTTGGCATAGATGCTGAGATGGAGCAGAAGAGGAGCACAGTCAAGTATGTGAAATCAAAGACCAATCATAACCCGCGGAAAACTTGCTGCCCACATTCCCACCGGAGTACCACTTCCAGCAAGCAGTGGCTGACCTGTTCCAGCTGAAGGGGGAGGAGTACAATGCTTATGCAAGTGGCTGGCTGGAGCTGGAGCATCTTACCAGGGGCACTGCCAGCTCATGAATCATAACGGCCATTTGTAAGTGGTCCAGAAGGTTCGGTATTCCGGATGTCCTGTCTTGTGACGAGGATACAAACCTCATGAGTGGGGAGATGAGGGCGTTCCTATCTGTGTGGCGTGCACAGCTGAGAGTGTCGTCGGCCCATTACCCACAGTCCAATGGCCGAGCGGAGGCTGCAGTCAAGTCTGCCAAAAGTCTGCTGAGGAAAAACACAAGCCCGTGAGGCTCCCTAGATTCGGATGCAGCCACTAAAGCCATATTGCAGTACCTCAACACCCCGCTACACGACACCGACACGTCCCCAGTCCAGCTGCTGATGGGGCGTCAGCTGAGAGACTCCGTACCTTCTGCCAAAGAACACTACAGGATCAGCAGGAGGTGGGTCGGGATGCTGAGAGGCAGGGAATGGGCCATGGCCCACTATGGGGACGCAGCGACCACGAGATTCAACTAGACAGCACACAACCTCACCCCACTCAACCCAGGCCACTGGGCGCTCCTACAGAACCAGGAGATTGGGCAGTGGGACAGTGTAGGGGTTATTGTTGACTCATCAACCCCAAGGAAATATCTGGTGGGGCTGGATTGCAGTGGGCGAGCCTCCCTCAGGAACTGCCGCTACCTATGTCCCTACGAGGAGACAGGGGAATAGACACCCACCACGCATGTTAAGGGCGGTCCCTGGCGGGAGGATGACCACAGGGGGGAGGCCCCTCAGCCTTTTCTTCCCCTGGAGAGGCTGTGGTGTGCTAGGTACACCCCAAGACAACTTCTATGAACCATGACATTGCAATGTTTTGTACCCCTAGGCATGTTAAGGTTTTGTAATGGGTATTACCTTGTCGTGCATATACCATGATACTAGAGCAATGGTTCCTCCAGTGCATGTAACTGAATTCCATATTGTTGTAGCCATTATGCTATCCTTAAGTCAGCATATATGTAACATGTAAATTTTTCCAGCATTGTGTCATGCAATGACTAGTCTTAAGTTATGATGAGTGTCAGTATCTGCCCATTGTTTTGTTATTGCAGTGACCTCCCTACTCCTCAACCAATGTACTTTGTGTTAATACTGCAGGAAGTGGGGACTTCACTGCAATGGAGAGGGGGTGTTGGAGTTTGTGTTTGCCTGGGAACTTTTCCCGCAAGCAGAGCTCGCGCGGACACCACCGGCCCGCACCTTGGGCTTGCCGGAAAAGACGGATGATCTGAATCAGGCTGCACTTGTGATAGGACGCACCCATGCCTAGACCTCTTAGAATAAATCTCAAGCCAGCCTCGCTGTTTCTATCCCCTTCCTGGTCCTCACCCCATCATGACTGAAAAGGCAAAACACGTACCGTAATAGAATGCAAGTAGCGTTAAACAGAAAGTGATATATACTAAGTGAAAAGATGATAATACTGAATGGAAAGAAAACAAAGTCTACGTTTTTTTTTCAGTATATAAGTGTGTGTGTGTGTGTGTGTGGATGAAAAGAAATAAAATCTATGGTTTGTGCTGTATATAAGTGTGTGTGTGTGTGTGTGTGTGTGTGTTTTGCAGTGTCCTCTTGCTGATGCTTCCCCATTTGTCTGTCTTCTTTTTCCCTGAGATGCATTTATATAGCATAATCATGTCTCCTCTTTTCCTTCTCTCCTGCAGTGTTGGTAGATTCTGTTATGCTGAGTGTGTCCCTTAGACACGGAGCCTGGAGTGGGATCCTCTTGCAGGCTGGGTTCTTTAAGGCAACCAATGGGAACAGGGCATAAAAACTCAGGGCAACAAACCTTACACGTATATTACCATAAATCACAATTCTGAGTCAGATACACAATGGTACATTTTACAAGAAAATAGTATACACAGCAAGACAGGGCCGGAGGACTCTGTGACAGGGGTGTGTGACTGGGGCTTGTTGTAGGGTGAGGCCCGGCGGTAGTGGAGTGCCCAGGATAGCGGCCTGCGTCAGGAGGCCACTGGTCTTCGGGGCGTCCAGAGGGGCCTTCATCAGGAGGCTGGCCACTGGTGCTCGTCCTGGGCCTCGTCAGGAGGCTGGGCCGTGGTTGTCTCGTCCGGGAGTGGTCTGAGTGGCGTGATAGGTGGACGCCCTTCCTGAGGGGTCCAGGGGCTCGGGCCTAGGGGCTGGGCTCGAACAGGGAGAGTAGGTGCTCTTGCCTGCGCTCTGTCAGGTGTGAGCTGCGGCAGCTCGGGGTGGCAGAGTCCGACAGGGGTTGGGGCCGCCGTGAGTTGAGTCGAAGGGCTAGAACCCCAGGCACCAGGGGTCCCTGGCAGGCCTCCTCCAACTCTCCAACTGCTGTTCTAGGGGAGGGACGTCCCTGCTGGGAAAGATGGGGAGGATACCCGCTGTGACTCTTTCTTTTAGGTCTTTTGGTGGAGTGGCAAGGTGGCCATCACCTTTCCTCCTTTTATGGAGTTTGAGCGAGGGCGACTGGTGTCCGTCTCCTCCCCGTGTGCGGCAAGGTGGCCATCACCCGGTGTGAGTAGGTGCGGCAAGGTGGCCATCACCCGGTGTGAGTAGGTGCGGCAAGGTGGCTGTCACCTTTCCTCCTTTTGTGGAGTTATAGCGAGGGCAGCTGGTGTCCATCTCCTCCCCATGTGCGGCAAGGTGGCTGTCACCTGGTGTGAGTAGGTGTGGCAAGGTGGCCATCACCCGGTGTGAGTAGGTGTGGCAAGGTGGCCGTCACCTGACCTCCTTTTGTGGAGTTAGAGCGAAGGCGGCTGGTGTCTGTCTCCTCCCCATGTGGAGCAATGTGGCCATCCCCCATTGTGATTAGGTGCGGCAAGATGGTTGTCACCCGGTGTCAGTAGGTGCGGCAAGGTGGCTGTCACCCAGTGTGAGTAGGTGCGGCAAGGTGGCCATCACCTGACCTCCTTTTGTGGCGTTAGAGCAAGGGCGACTGGTGGCCGTCTCCTCCTGTGTGCGGCAAGGTGGCCTTCACCCAGTGTGAGTAGGTGCAGCAAGGTGGCCGTCACCTGACCTCCATTTGTGGAGTTAGAGTGAGGGCGGGAAGGTGGCCGTCTCCTCCCCATATGTGGCAAGGAGGCTGTCACCCAGTATGACTGAGGGAGGGAAGCAGCAAGTGAGCGGCTGGTGGCCATCTCCAGGATGCTGTGTGGGGCTAAAGAGTTAGCCCCACTCTGAACCTGGCGAAGGCTGGTCCAGTGAGGATGTAATTTGCAGTGACTGTGAACTCTGTGGCGAGTTACCTGAGCGTAAGAGGGGCGTGTGGGAAAGACGCAGGAGCGCCCATCTTGTACGGAGCCCGAGCAGCTCATTTCCACTCCCTGGATATCTCCCCCTGGGGTGGGTGTCTCGCTCAGGTAAGGTCCATGGGGTGCTTCGGTATTTTGCCACGTATTTTTTGCTTTGGTTTTGATGTTCTGCATTTCACCACCGTCGGTGGCGAAAAAGTCACGTCCCCGTGCCTGGAGGTGGTAGGTATGGGTGGTGGCAGACTGGTGTTGAGGTGTGAGGTGTTGCAGGAGGGAGGTCCAGTGGGTGGTGAAGGGGTCCGGTTGGTGGCTGCTGGCGAAGGTAACGAATAGTGTTGAGGGTTGGGGTGATTTTTAGAGAAGGTGTAGTAGGTGTAGGGTCCGTTGAACACGTTTTTTCTTGCCTGTGGTGGGGATCCAGATGATGCGACGGATCTTCATGGCTGGAGATGGTGTGGTGGTGAAGGTGGGCCGTGGCTGAATGCTAGCCACTGATGAGGAGGCTGGTGTTTTATGTTGCTGGAGAGGGGAGGAGTTGGAGCTGTAGCGATGTAGGTGGAGAGGTGGAGAGGTGCGGGTGGGGTGTTTGGAGCATGGCGGTTTGGCCAGGGATGGCGTATGAATTGCTTGGTGTGGTGGTGGGTGTGCACAGGTGTGGCTTGGCGGGGGCAACGTGGTTGGAGAGATGTGGGTGGAATGTCTGGGGCATGGTGGTTGGGCTGTGGGCAGTGTTGGGCTTTCCAGGTGTGGTGGCTGCATTGGTGGTGGTGGTGCGGCAGCGCAAGGTGAGAGGTGAGTTGAGGTCGTCGGAGAGCATGAAGGGGTAGGGTGGTGGCATGTCTTTTTGGTGGTCGGGATGTCCATCCTGAGCTGGTAACGGTGGTGGTAAATGTTCTCAGAAGTGCCATAGTGGAGGTGGCTGGGGGTGGTGGATGTGTATTGGTGCAGCTGGGCGAGGGTGGTGTGTGCGGAGAGTTGTGGGTGGAGTGTCTGGAGCACGGTGGTGTGGCTGGGGGTGATTCAGGAGTTGTCTGGTCCCGTGGCTGGGCTGATGAGAGCGGTGTGGTGGTAGGGGGTGAGGTGAGGTCGCCGGGGGAGGGGAGGGGGTGGGTGAGGATGCAGAGGAGGAAAAGGGAGTGGAAGAAAGGGTGCCTGACTCAGATGTGGGATTTAGGGTTGTGGGAGCTTGTGAGGTAGGTGGTGAGAGGTGATAGGTGGGAGATAGTAGACAGGAGGATATAGTTTCAGAAGGTGGGTTAGAAGAGCAAAAAGTGGGGGTTTCGGTGAGCCTGTTAAGGTGGATGCAGGCGTCGTGTTGAAGAAGAGTAGGAAGGAAGGAGGCGATGGTAGCGGGGAAAGTGGTGTGTGGGAAAGCGGGAAAGTTAGGAGTAGGAGAGAGTAAAGTAGAAGATGTAGGAAGAGGAAAGTGAACTCAGGGAAAAGGTGGGGAACATCTTTTCCGCCAAGGTCTGCTTTTCCGAAGCTCAGCGGATGGATCGTCGTCCTAGGCGCCCTCGTTGTTAAGGAAGGAGACTTTATGGCATCCCCAGGAGGCCACCTTACATTTGGCGGCGTTTAGCTGCTCCCGGATGTCATGGAGTGGGCATCAGTGGCTGCATGCGACGATTGTGATGGAGGACTTCATTGGGTTGGAGGTGGCCCTGGGTTGTGGTGTGGCGCTGTTTCTTGCGTTACGGCGCCGATGTCTTGAGGGGTGGAACATGCTGCCAATAAGTGTCACACGAGTTGGATATCTTTATCCAGGTCTCCCGTTGGGTCCTGTATGGTGAAGTGGTCCCTGATAGCACTAGGGAGGATCCTGATCCGGGTATCAAAGATGTGTTGTTCCTGGGCCTCCTTAGTACAGTCCGGGTATGCGGCGGTGACGAGTCACCTGGCCTGGACGAGTGAGTCGTCGAGGTTTCCGTCGTAGGTTAGGGAGTCAAGCTGTGACAGTTGGGTGAATTCTGCCCATGTCAGCTCCGGAACGATTTTAGGTGCAATTGTGGCTACTGCTTTGCCCAGAAGTGGTAGCGTTACTGCTGTTTTTTGTCTGTCTGTATCAAAGGCTATGTCCAACAGTGGTTCTGCTGTTTTCAATTAAGTGTGAACGTTGTATTCCTCAGGGTCGAATTTAGGCATTTCGACATGTGGTTTTGTTGCCATTTTGCCAAAGTTTCCCTTGTTCCCTGTTGCCACCCACCGGGTCAAGAACCACCGCTGGCCACCAGTGTTATGCTGTGTGTGAAAGGGTACGACTTTTCGTCCCTTAGACACGGAGCCTGGAGCGGGATCCTCTTTCTAGACTGGGTTGGGTTCTTTAAAGCAACCAAGGGGAATAGGGCATAAAAACTCAGGGCAACAAACCTTACATGTATATTACCATAAATCACAATTCTGAGTCAGATACACAACGATACACTTTACAATAAAATAGTATACACAGCAAGACAGGGCCGGAGGAATCTGTGACAGGGGTGTGTGACTGGGGCTTGTTGTAGGGTGAGGCCCGGCGGTAGCGGAAGGCCCAGGATGGCGGCCTGCGTCAGGAGGCCACTGGTCGTTGGGGCGTCTGGAGGGGCCTTCGTCAGGAGGCTGGCCACTGGTGCTTGTCCGGGGCCTCGTTGAGAAGGCGGGCCGTGGTTGTCTCGTCTGGAAGTGGTCTGAGGGCCGTGATAGGTGGATGCCCTTCCTGAGGGGTCCAGGGGCTCGGGCCTAGGGGCTGGGCCTGAACAGGGACAGTAGGCGCTCTTGCCTGCACTTACTCCGCCGGGCAGGAGGTTGTCGGGTGGGGCTAGGGAGGTCACGCCCTGGGGTCCTGGGGACATCTTGGCTGGTCCTAGGGCTGTGGTCTCGCCACTGGGCCTCCGTCAGGTGTGGGCTGCGGCAGTTCGGGGTGGGAGAGTCCGACAGGGGTTGGGGCCGCCATGAGTTGAGCTGAAGGGCTAGAACCCCAGGCACTAGGGGTCCCTGCCAGGGCTCTTCCAACTTCTGTTCTAGGGGGAGGACATCCCTGTTGGGAAAGAGGGTGGAGCAGCAAGGTGGCCATCTCCTAGGTGTGGCAAGGTGGCCATCACCTTTCCTCCTTTTATGGATTTCGAGTGAGGGCCGCTGGTGCCCATCTCCTCCCTGTGTGCGACAAGGTGGCCATCACCCAGTATGAGTAGGTATGGCAAGGTGGCGTCACCTTTTCTCCTTTTGTGGAGTTAGAGCGAGGGTAACTGGTGTCTGTCTCCTCCCCGTGTGCGGCAAGGTGGCCGTCACATTTCCTCCTTTTGGGGAGTTAGAGCGAGGGTGGCTGGTGTCTGTCTCCTCCCCGTGTGCGGCAAGGAGGCCGTCACCCGGTGTGAGCAGATGTGGCAAGGTGGCCGTCACCTGACCTCCTTTTGTGGAGTTTGAGCAAAGGCGGCTGGTGTCCTCCTCCCCGTGTGTGGCAAGGTGGCCGTCACCCGGTGTGAGTAGATCCAGCAAGGTGGCTGTCACCCGGTGTGAGTAGGTGCGGCAAGGTGGCCATCACCTGACCTCCTTTTGTGGTGTTAGGAGCGAGGGCGGTTGGTGGCCGTCTCCTCCCCGTGTACGGCAAGGTCTGTCACCTGGTATGACTGAGGGAGGGAAGCAGCAAGTGAGTGGCTGGTGGCCATCTCCGGGATGCTGTGTGGAGCTAAAGAGTTAGCTCCACCCTGAACCTGGCGAGGGCTGGTGTGAACTCTGTGGCGAGTTACTGAGCGTGAGACGGGCGTGCGGGAATGACGCAGGTGCGCCCGTTTTGCACGGAGCCCGCGCTGCTCTTTTCCACTCCCTGGGTATCTCCTCCTGGGGTGGGTGTCTCACCAAGGTAAGGTCCATAGGGTGCTTCGGTATTTTGCCATGGTGTTCTGCATTTCAGATTCAATTTTTCTAGTCTTTCTTCGTAGCTTTGATCCCTTAAGCTTGATACCCATCTTGTAGCTGCCCTTTGTACTTTTTCAGTCTCATCTGTGTGTTTTTTGAAATGTGAATTCCAGACTAATGATGCATACTCTAGAGTTGGTCTATTGAATGATGTTATTATTGTTGTGCTACATATTTGTGGGACGGTTTCTCGCCCTCAAATATGCAGGCTAAAGCGGGTCCCTATTCTAGACCGGGAGGTAACTCCAAAGAGTAGGACTGGACACAAAAACAAGGCAGTAAATATTACACATGTATTCCAGATATTTCACAGAGAACAACAATACATCACAAACATTACAATGGGTTGGCCGGGGGTAAATGAACACTGTATACAATTGCTGTCTGTCACTATACCTTCTGGTTCAGGTATGGTACTATTAACCCGACACTCATGGTACATACAACGTATTTATATTTCCGGACACAGGAATGATTTTACTACAATCTCTAAAACCCGTATAGTACTGGACGGCACTATATATATATATATATATATATATATATATATATATAAGTTACGTTACACCTGTATTTCAGGTACCTGGTGGCCGGAAGTCTATCTCAGGTAGGGTTGCCCATAGAGATCACTAGCAAGGGGAACTGCGGTATTTTAGTATGTCCTGACTAAACACGTCGGGATACAGGGCTGGGTGAATATTTAACTGAACACAGGGGAGGGAGAGCGTAAACACAAACGAAGGGCACAGCGACACAATGGGTATTTCCTGATGATCACAAAGACTACCCAAGACGGCGGGACTCTACCTCTAAGATATAGGTCAGGCCACGTTCTGTCTATCGGCACGTCCAATCTTATATTCTGGGTTCCTGGTCACTTAAATTTGAGAATACACTGTAGGGGATCACTCGTGAGATATCTGTCGATGAACACTATATCTGGGTCTAAGAGTACACACACTTATACATATAGTCCACTCACTTGGTTACCACTGGTGGACCCAGGTTGATTCCTC
>JAGKTI010007138.1:0-16856 GCA_018397915.1 Birgus latro
GTGTGTGTGTGTGTGTGTGTGTGTCTTTATAGCTCTCTGCTATGTGTTTCTCTGTCTCTGTCTTTTCATTTTTTCTTTTGTGTCTCTGCCTCTATCTTTGTATCTAGGTGCTATGTGTTTCTCTGTCTCTGTCTTTATAGTATTTGTGTGTGTGTCTGCCCTTTATTTTTGTGTGTCTCTGCTTCTGTCTTTATTTCCATGTATGGTTCTCTGTCAGTCAGTAGATTTCAGTCTCCTATTTTCTGTAAGTGCCCTGATGGACTGGTCTGTACACAGTGGGTGTTTGCTGGCCACCCATCCTTGAATGTTCTGGACTACAGTAGCTTGGTCTGAGGCCTATGCACTTCGTGAGGCTTAGAATGGGATTGCTGGTTATCCTGCTGTTTTTATTTGTGTGGTGGAATCAGATTTCTGGTTGTTTGAATAATGAGTGAGTGAGTGAGTGAGTGTTTGTCCTCAGTCACTGGACATAATGTTGCTTATGGCAGTACTCCCTCTGTTGTGTTTTTTCTCTTTCTTTCTATAACCCTCCCCCACCTCATCTTTAGGTAGGAAAAAGGAGGTTGGGATGATGATGGTTTATTTATTAATCTCTCCAAAATTAACTAACATGCCATCATTCTCCCCTCCAGCAGCGACTTGGGTGCGTCCATGGAGAGGAGCTGCCATATGTGTGGGGTGCTCCTCTGGTTGATTCCTTGGCACACTTCCCCACCAACTACACGCAGCTTGAGGCAAAGTTGTCAGAGTATGTGCTCACCTACTGGACCAACTTTGCCAGAACAGGGTATGTAAGATGATGCCAGAACAGGGCATGAGGGTATGTGAGATTATTTATTTTTCAGATTTACTATAAATGCCTTTATCATCACTGTCATTGTCATCATCATAACCTTACTTTTCACCAGTATATAAAATTGAGCTATTTTATTCTCTTTTGCCTTCAAATCCTTTACCGACCCTTTTTATGAGCAGTGTAGACATCTGGACTCTTCAGTGTAGATATTAAAGGTAAGAATGACCAGTTGCTTAGGCGTGAATTGTATTAGTTTCATTTTATTTATAAAGGCTCCAACATGCTTCCATGCATTGGTCTTGGTCACCTAATGGTGGCTGTCTGTGCTATTTGACCTCTGGCACTCTCTCTAGCCAGTCCCGTATCCCTTATCCCTCAAGTCACACTCTGTGACCTCGTCCCAGGTCTTTTCAGTCAGCTTCTCACAACCCTACCCCCAACGTTCACACTTCTCACTTTCTGTTCCCAGTTGTCATCCCCCATCCTCTCCACACACCCAAACCATCTCAATCAACCCTTCCTCATCACAACAGCAATACACTTGAGTCCTTTCCATCCTCTCAACTCTTCCGTCATAAACATAGCCCCCCCAGGCCTCACATTCAAGGATGCACTACACAGTCATCTAATCATTGTCATTTTTGTATGTCTGATTCTATGAATATCCTCTTCCTTAACTGCCCAGGTCTTACTACAATGCACCATTTCTCTCCTAATACATACCACATACAATGATCTTTTAGCACAGAGGGAAAGTCCTCTCAGTTTAAGGAGATGCAACAGATTCCCTGAACTTCTTACAACCACTCCTTACTCTAGTCACAGAGCAAGCTCCAGCCCCACCTCCAGCACATAACATGTCCCCCAGGGAACAAAACTCATCCAAGCGCTCAAGAGACTCACCAGCAAGCTCAGTCCTTTCACACCTGACAATCTCCACATGCTTTTCCCCGACACTCCACATACATGAAATCAACATTCTCTCACAGTCAGCTTCTAATTCCACTACATCTCTTATGCACCCACTTATTACAAATACTGCACAAGATGAAATTACTTCTCATGCCCTTGTTACACACCATGCATGGCCATTCCCCCTCTTCTTGTACAGTACTGCCACCAGCCCTAGATAGTATCATGTGAGCAATTAACTCCAACCATTCCTTAGATTTTGGCCCTTACAGGCCACATCCAGTTGGAACACCTTAACCCACTAGACAACCGTGTGTCCAAATGTTGGTTACACACGTAATACCCAGCATAGTAGCTGTATAGTTTCCTGAATTACAGGAAACCATTTGGCTTATCACATGATACTGAGACACATGAAGGTAGCAGTGCATGAATGAGTTGATGATGAGTGTCCTTACCTACCTTGAATAACTGTGAGAGATAGTAGCTTATTGAGAGGATTGGTGAAATATTTTGAGTTGGCTGATAAAAGATTAAGAGGTAATTGATGAAACGTCGCGAAGGAATTGGTGAAGGATTGCGAGCGGAATTGCTGAAGATTTGCAGGAATTTGTAGAGTTTTGTAGGTAATCATCATCATCATCTTCATCTCAATGGAACCTCCAGCCTTTCACATTTGGATGGCCATATCAGAACCTTTACATTGTCCTTATACAGTTCTTTCACTATTTCAGTCACTCCTCTTCTTCTTGAACTCTGTATGCTACATCACTCCCTTCTTCCAAATCCCATAAAATCTTGCTTTTCCAGCATTACCTTCACTCTCATGTCAGTGACTTTATTTGGAGCGTAAATGGACTGGTGAAAGGTTGTGAAATGGATAGAGGATTGTGAGACGACCAATGAATCATTGTCACTGCCTGTCAGAATACTTGATAATCAGCAATATCACATGGTAAGACCAAAGGGATATCATTTATCTGTTTCCACCAGCGTTATTATACAAATGGATAGTGAATGTCAGCTTTGCTGGAAAAGTGTGCTTTGCCAACTTGTTATTATTAACACAAATCCAAATTCAAGAGCAAAAACAATAATACTATCCACACGAAGGTCTTGGTTCACCCCTCCTCCCATCAGCTCATTATACAGTGCCACATTACCATTGCCTGTTCACCTTCCCAACTCCACACACCACTGCTGGAGTATAGTATCTTTATATGAAGCCAATTGTACATAAATTCTTCCACTTATTCCAGTCTCCTTATTCTTCAACACATCACAGTGCAAGTCTTCTATCTCAACATCCTTCTTTTACTTGTGCCAGCATATACCTTGATATCTTACCACTCACAGATACACAGAACTCTTCATCAGTATGCAGAGCTCCTATTCACTATTATCTAGCACAGAGAATCATTGACATGCATCATATCTGAAATACCTCATCGCTCATGATTAATCACCAGCTTCACTTCCCTTTCCAGTACAGTACTCTTTTTTTTTCTTTCATTCTTTAACTCATAATTCCATCCATGAATGTATTTAACAACCATGGGACATCACACATCTTTGTGCCACTCCAGCTTTGTTGTTGAACTGTTCACTCAAACATCAATCTACCCTGACACATGCAACACTACCATCAGTAAAATTCACATTCATTTCATAGTTCTACATCAACACCACACACATGTAACATACTTCATAATCCCATGCAATTCACCTTGTCGTGCACTTTATTATATGATAAATGCCATAAGTTTTACAGTCCTTTTTACTGTCTTCTCCTCCCTTTGTACTACAGTTACTTGATCCACATATCCCTTCTACTCCTGAATTTATAAGTAAATACAGTACTGTACAAGAAATAAAAGCAAGACATATATGAAATGAATACATTGCCTAAGCATGACTCCATCTTGCAGGAACCCCAGTGAACCAGCCAGCGGGACCTCAACCTCTGAACGAGGGCCAGAGAAGAGTAGGAAAACATTACCCGAGTGGCCAGCCTTTGATGATATGCACCGCAAATACATTGACCTCGGTAGGCTTAGGCATCTCTCAAGCCCAGTTTTGGTACAGTTAGTTACCAAAAACAGCCCAAACAAACATGACCAGCCCCTCACTTTTTTAACTTAGCTCAGCCTACCCAAATGATACAAAGAGGTATACAGGTCAATTTGAACAATTACTTGGCTCAGATTTTGTAAAGAATAAAATATGAAGTATCATGGTACCAACTGAGCAGTGCAGAGTGGACTCCCAGTTCTGCTGTAACTGATTAAAATCATGAAGATAACAGTTCTTTTAGGTAGCCAGTTATTGAGCTTTCTTCAGTATTCCCCTTAGAAAATGAGAATTTTGTAATAACTACAAAGAACAAATTGCAACATTGATATGAATGGCACACAGTTTTCTGCAGCATAGCAAGGCAGATAAAACGACTACCACACAAACATTACTAGACCCATTTCAGTAACATCCCACCTCCTGACATTCCAGCACTAGCAGTGAAGAAATGCCAACATATTCATTTCATGTGCAGGGCACTACAACACTTTGGTCAGAATACTGTTTTACATGTACATGCCCCCCTCCTGACATCCACCCATCAGAGGTGTCCTCAAATAGAGATGATCAAGTTCACTTAGCTAGGAGTAGATAAGAAAACCACCCAGCCCTCGATTACCAGCTTAGATTTGAGTTGGGTGCAATCACAGATGGCATGTTCCCTGCTCCTTGAATAGGTCCACACAACACATCACTTGTAATGCAGCACTGCACACCACATGCAGCACTAAGATACAGACACAACATCAGCCATGTGTAGAACAGTGGGATGACCTGACAGAAGTAGTTGCTTGCCTGTGGTCAATAAGTCTGCTGGGCCAGGGCAGACTAGGGTTGAGGAACAATAACAGCAATCAGAGAAGAGAATCCCAGTTCCATCTCCCACCACTAATGTTGCAGGAACTGTGAGGCAGCCTGTCACCATCAGTGATGATCAGTGGAGAAATCACAATCTTACTGTATGTCAGTACAGGAAGGGGAATGAGGATTCCTGTCCTCAGCCACTCCTGTCCCATTTTGTTGTCATTTACAACATGCATGAAGAATGTAGGATGTATTTTTTTTCTTTACACATCTCCAGATCTGTGTATTAGCTAAAGATACTTGCATAAATACTGGAAAACACAGTGTAAAAGTAATTCTTTTTGTATAATGCAAGTGTCAGTTATCATTTAATGTTATAGTGCATCAGGGGTAATTAGCAGTGAATTAAATGATTTATTCCAATTTTTGAACCAGACATCAAGCCCCGGGTGAAGGCACACTACCGATCACACCAGTTGAGTTTCTGGCTGCATCTAGTACCACAGCTGCACCAGGCAGGGAGGGATGCACCTGAGGAACACCATCAGCTTGAGAACCACAATGATTGGTCCTCCTACAGAGGCTATGTCAGGTCACAACCAGTCACCAGGTACATTTCATGGTGTATCGGGGCATAGCCAGGATTTTCATAAGTGGGTTCACTACTCTGTAGAGCATGTTCACCACTGAGTTCTGTGGATATAATGTGTCATAGATGTATATTGTTTGCTTTGTTATGAAAGGCTTGATGCATGGTTGCATTTGGCAGCCTTGTTCACCAAATGGAGTCTTTTTGTGCTAAATGTTTTTTGTTAACACTTTTTTCATTCCTTATTGCTTAGATCGCTTCATACTTCTTCATCCCATCTTCTTAGGTCTAAGTATAGTGCTTTACCCTCCCCATTCACACTCTTAGATCTTTTCACTCGGCTTCAGAACATTTTAGAATTTCTCTTTTCACCTGTCAGCAAGAGTTTCCTAAATCTCACCTTTGAACAAAAACTGTTGTTTATGTTGTTGGGGCTCTAATATGAATTAATTTAAACCTGGTGGACTGCAGGCTTAAGTTACCCTTTTTCTGCAGGTCACCATCCTCCTTTCCTGGGATAGGGAGAGAGTTGAAGGACATATATATAACTGAGCCATGTAGCTGCCTACAGTAATCTCTCGATTATCTGTACAGTTTGTATCCGTTCATGCTTTATATCCATTCGTTAGCGCCTGGCTATATTATACCCATAACCGGATGTGTTTGTCCGTAACTGTTCATAAAAGCTCAGGCTTCATCGGCCAGCCGGTCGACAAAGTAAAAAAAAATCCATCCAGTGGCTCACCGTCTTCTCTATCCACATGTGGGTAATAGACCCTAACCCACAAGGTGCCATGTATTCAAAATTCAATATTCTATCTTCTGTTTCCTTGATTTAGATTTTGGCATGTTCGGTGTTAATCCACGAAGGTCCTCTATATCAAATCATAAAAATGGAAGACAAGTTGACAACTCTAATATTTGGATATTGGACAAGGTTGCTGAAAAATAATCCTCCCCCTCAGGCATAGATGAGGTGGTTGAAGAGTAGCCACTGAACCAGCATCTGTATCATGGCCCCCAAAGTTAGAAAACTGTACTTCAGGCAGATATAATTTTCACTTAATCTAGTATATGAGTAGACTAGGACAATGGAAAAAAAATAAAGAAGAAGCTGCAAAAATCTGTCAAAGGCTTGCAGGATTTTTCCTGCCTTCAAGTAAATCTAAGACTGCAGCTGAGTTAGTTTGCTAGAGCATGTTAATACTTCATCTTCACTGTTTAAAGTTAATGTAATTAGAGAAGAGGATCATTTACATTGGTGACCTGTAAATATATTTATAGCCTTTCTAGTTTACTTATACGTTTTTCTTAAATGAGCTGACTTTGTTCATTATTGATTCTGGTTCTTGTTTTTAGTGTTTATTTACATTGGAACATTATTGTCTTATATTTCATCATATTTGTATGTTCAGATATATGTTTTTCATGTAATATAAATTCATTTTACATATACAGTAGGCGCGGAAAGTGTTGACGCCATCTTAAAAAAAGAAAACATTCTTGTGGTTAGCAAGGAGAAACAAATAAATTAACACACACCATTGAGTTTAGTATTTACTGGCATTAAAATTAACACACACCATTGAATTTAGTATTTACTGGCATTCCCCTTCACCTTTATTATCTTCTTAAGGCGTCTGGGGAGACTGATGGCGTAGTTTTGCAGAACAGACAGACTAAAACTGCTCCATAGCTGCTTGACTGCAGCCTCAAGTTTAGGCAAAGATGATGTGTCCATGCTACGCAGCTGCCGCTTCATGTGCACCCATAAATTCCCAATGGGATTGATATCTGGGCTGTTTTCGGGCCAATCTCGAATAAAGGGAACCTCACAGTCTGTTAGCCACTGTTTCACTGACTTTGCAACATGTGCAGGGGCAGAATCTTGCATAAATACTCTTGCCTTGGTTTTATCAAAAGAGTCACTTAAAACATCACATAATAGCTCCAAATAATTGTTCTGGTTCACTTTTTCATTTGCAGGTAGAATTACCAACTCACCAACACCATAATATGTAAAGCAGCCCCAAGCCATGAGTGAGGCTGGGTATTTAACAGACTTGGAAGTGTACTTAGGATCCAGGGGGTCACTGCCTGGTCTGCGGTACACTCGTGATGAAGGGGTACCAGTGACAGTAAATTTTGACTCATCACTCCAAAGCACAGTTTTCCATTGCTCCTCACTCCAGGCAAGATATTTCTTACAAAAATTTACTCTCTTTTTCTTCTGAAGTGCAGTTAGCAGTGGTTTTTTACGAGCACAAAAGCTCCTGTAGCCCAGATCGTCATGCAACTGTTGCTGCACACTTCTGACAGACACATCTGCCAGCAATTGTGGGTTCTTTTCTTTTAAATCCCGTGCTGTTAGCCTTGGATCCTTGCTAACTTGCCT
This sequence comes from Birgus latro, assembly GCA_018397915.1. Lineage (NCBI taxonomy): Eukaryota > Metazoa > Arthropoda > Malacostraca > Decapoda > Coenobitidae > Birgus > Birgus latro. The sequence goes on from JAGKTI010007138.1 coordinate 7,570, forward strand.
TGAGATCAGCTGACGGGTCCTGAAGGTTGTCTTACGAGGTCTCCCAGGCTTGGGAAGTGGAGTGGGAGGAATGGCCTCCCCACTGTCCTTGAACCGCTTCACCAGTCTCTGCACTGTCCTCAGTCTAACACCTGTTTGATTTGCAATAATTGGGAGTTTGTGGCCAGCTTTGTATAAAATAATCACTTCCACACGTTTGTCCTTGCTTGTGGTTACTTTAGGCATGATGAGAATGTGGTAGGTAACCAAATAACTGTGTTATTTGAGTCAAAACATGCCCTCGTGGTGCATCACACACAGAGACAATCCTCCTCCTGTGGTTGCCCAAACATTACTGAGCCTGCTCCTGTGGTGCCAAACTTATCAAGCAGGGTTGCCAGCTCCCGTTGAAAAAGCGTCAGCTCATTTCGCATCACAGGGGAGGGTAGTATTGACCCTACTTCACTTAACGCGAAAAAAAATGACGTCGGCCCTTTAGTGTCAATACTTTTCGCGCCTACTGTATTTTTATTTCCAGGTACTGTAATAGAGCTTTATTTCCACCACCAAAACTCATTGCATCTCAGAGATCCAAAAGAGATTATTCATCAACCATCAAGTTTCTCAGAGTCTGAGTTTTCAGGCATGCCCTCCTTACAACAGTTCTTGGACCTTTGTGATTTTTTTTTTTTTAAAGGAATGGTGACAGTTGTTGATTTTCCAAGAAACTCTCAGATTTGTACAGTAATGACAGCTACTGTACTGTATAAACTCTTTTCAAGTTACTGTTATACTTCCCCAAGTAGCACATGCTTTTCTTCAGCAAAAATTCTGGGGATGTAATCAGTAATTTGAATAATGTTGTCCAGCAAATCATCCAGGATTGTCTGTGCCTCTATTGTAAAAGGAGAGTTTTGCATCATTGTCAGTGTTTTTGAGGAGTTAACAGTTGAATGGCATATTTGTGAGTATGCACACTAATTTATGACAAAAGAAAAGTACAGTACTGTATTTACAAACCATGAATATTGAAATTACCATGCTGAAGATCTCCTGCAGCTGATTCTATTATCACTTCCTTAAGACACCAGAGAATAATTGCACCTGTAGACAGAGGCACCACTCATGGTGCCTTATGCAACATAAGCTTATTAATTGCTCTAAGTGTTTCCCTACTACTGACCACTACATGTACTACTGGTCTGCTTTCACCTTCATCCATCCCTCAGCTACTGTATTGCTTCGTTTTTTCATATCTGCTAGTGCCAGAGAGGTAAAATATTATCTCCATTTCTCAGTACACTATCATCATCCTGTAGCATATTACCTTCTGCAGTATGAATTTTACTCTTCGCTCCTTGTTTCACATTCAACCCTCCAGCTTCCTTCAGTGCCTCATAGTGTTACTTTTTGTCATTATTAAATTGATCACTTATCCTTCATCCATGTTCATCATCCACTTTCTTCATGTCTTGTTTATCATCCATTTTACTCTCACTTCCAAACTCATATAATCTTTTTCCTCTTACTTTTCTAGGTACAGTACTTTTTTTGAAGCATCATCTTCCATGCTTTCTTTTTCTCCTTCAGAGTTACATGTGTACCACAAGTCATTTATATCCTCTGTTCTTTCATCTTTTTCCTGTGTTCTTACTAAATGCTACTTCAGCTATATCTGTTATATCCTTCTTAACATCATTCCACACTGTTTCTATATCCTTCTTTTCATTTACTTGCACACCTTTATTTTATGTTACCTGTCTCACCCCGAACCTAAAATGTTTTGTAATTTCATTCTCCTGATTCTTAAACCTCATTCTTTTTAGTATTGATTCCTTCCATTTTTATCCTTGCATTTATTTTGATTTTAATCTTTAATACTGTGTTGCAGAGTGATCTGAACCAAAGTCTTTCTTCCTGCCAGATGATGGAGTAAGGTAGGAATCAGAAACATAAGACAGAAATTAAATAATTACTAACAAGATGCCCAGTGAAGTATCCACATATCACTCATCCCGTGGGAATCCTGGCTGTACCTCACAAATCTGCCTGTGAGCCCATTATTTTTGTTTTTTAATAGATGTGTGAAGCTCCTCCACCAGATCTTTTTCCTTCTCCTCCTCCTCCATATTTTTTTCTTCTTCCTCCTTCTTTGTATCTTTTTCTTCATCCTCCTCCTCCTCCTCCTTCTCCTTTTCCCCCACATTTTCCTCCACCTTCACCACCTCCTCTTTGTTAAACACAAACCTAATTAATGTATCAATCCACAGAGTGATCCTGCCTCCTGAGACAACAACCGAGGCTACAACAACCCGCCAGTACAATGTGTCAGCAGTACTGCAGTCAACACCTGCCAGTCTTGATGGCAGCAATGGGACTGGAAGGCACGCCTCACTCAGTGACGGCTTTGCAGCATACTCTACAGCTTTGTCAGTCACTATTGCAATTGGCTGCTCACTTCTCATCCTCAATGTGCTCATCTTTGCAGGAGTTTATTACCAGAGGGACAAATCACGCATGGAAGCAAAAAAAGTGGCGGAGAATGGAGGACTTTTGCCAGCTCACAGTATAAGTGGTGATGTTCATACCCCATCCACACCAAGCCTCTCTGTCAAGGCAGAGGTACCAAGTAGAACAGGGTCTGGTGGTATGAAGCCTCCCCCACCTACACCCATGACACAAACCACCCACTTACCCCCCCCAGAATTTGCAGACTACCCTACACAATCTCCCCATTATGGTACGGCCCATGGTGTTTCTCACCTCCACACACTTCCCCGCAAGAATATTACCTGCGATGGCCAGCAAGTAAGCACAAGCCTGACACTCTCTGTGCCTCGTGCTCCACCACCACCCCAGGTCCCAAGCCAGGGTACAGAATCTCAGCCACTTCTAAAACAAACGTCTTTTTCTCTCACCTCTCCAAACACCTCCACCCCTTCCAAGAGCCCCACGAAAGAGTCTAATGTGGGAGAACTACGAGTATAGCGTCACTATAAGTAACCTTGTCATTTCCCCCTGCCCAGTCCCACGCTCAGCCTCGTCCACAACCCATCTCTGCTACCCCCCTACTACCTGTGCTGTCTGCTTAGATATGGTAGAGTTCCAGTCATTTATCCTTGTGGGCTATGTTCATAATTGTTTATTAATACAAGCATCAGATGTATATGATATCCTATATGGTACATTTTCCAACCCTGTGTGTATTACCATGTTGCTGCTGCTCAAATACCAGAAAGATCCAGCACACAAGAACACACCCTCAGTGAGATGAAACTGCCAGTGTAAATATAATGCAGCACCTCTTGGCATACAAGGTATACATGTTTTTCCCCATTTTAAAAATGTGTGTTTTTTTAGTGGAAAAATGAAATGTATGTCAAAGCAGTGTACAGTACTGACAAGATGATGCATTGTGAATTGCAGATGCAGTAGATGACTACTGTAGTGAAAGCCATTATCACATGAAGAACTGCAGACATTATCTTTCACATCATATAGCAAGTGTAGGGGAACTGGTGGAATCTTTTATCCTGGACTGAGCAAGGTAGCTAAGGCTACCCTAGGCAGCTAAAATAGTGTTTGCCAAATTGGTGATAAGTAGACAATACCTGATCATAATATTAATACCAAGTAGTTATGAACTGTTAGTATGGACATGTGACAGTGAATTGAAACTTGGTATATAGCTGCATATGTGATAGCCACAGGATGATAATCTGCCGAACCATCAGATACAAGTTTGGTACGTGTGCTTGGGAAGTTTGCGAACAGGATACTATACAGGTACCTTATGTACAGTGGTGTTATTTCTCTTCATCAGAGAGGTAACAGTTTCATACACCTGACCATGATATTCATCTTCAATCTAGAAGTCTGCATAGTGGGCCAAGAAAGAACACAACTCATGTAGGCTGAAAGAGCAGTCTTGATACAGTATAAAGAAATTGAATTTTTAAAATCATAGAAGAGTACTTGGTGACCTATATGTACGAGTAGAAAATGTCATATTTTGGGTATATTCTGTGGCGAAGTGGTGTGTAGCTGCCTGAGAAGACTGGCTTGTAGCTCCCTTGTGACATGGTACCCAATAGTGTTTGGGACACTTGTACATACAATGCACTCGTCATGTATTATTTCCAGTGTGCTGAAGAAACTTGCACATCGTGTAAAGCCAGCAGAAGTTTCCATTTTTACTCTTTTAATTGAAAATTGTAATATAGATGGAATGTAAGTGAGTGACTGTGCTACTTCTCTCTGAGTTACCAGGAGCCACAACATGACAGCCATGTTCTCTTTATTACTTTGAATGTTTCTTGTGATGGTTGACTAGGTGTACCATTTTCTTTTGCCCTGATGTCAGTATACCAGCAGTGACCAGACCATAACATTCAAATGTGTCATGAGTAATCCGTGAAAATATGAATGACCTTGAAATTTTGTCTTTATTTGCTGCTGAACATGACAAAAGTATTTATAATCAATGGATAAAGTCTGTTCCTATCAGTATTAGTTTATTTTACTACTGTATCAGCATGTTTACTGTATGCCTTTTAACAAGCATATACAGTAACTAATTCAGGAGCAAATTTAGCTGAAAATGAAAGGATGCTTGAGAGAAAGAGGCTCCTGTACACCATATTCTTTGTTCATGGATTTATGTATGGAGATGTTGTGGATTGTTTTCCACATTTCTGCTTTATGTTGGTTTTTTGTGCCAGAAGAAACGATAGCTCTTGGCACATTCTTCAGTATGTCACCATATTCTTCTAACTGACCGTAGAAACCAAGCTGTCAGAAAATTTTTCTTGCCAGTGACATGAGTAAAAGCCCTTCATACCAAAAGAATCCATATCATCATCTTCCAGGCAACCATGAAGTAACAGGGAGGATCTAAAAAACAGAACACCACAATTGTTACTCCCATCTTCAGGAGAACTAAGGGGAATCATAAGTATTAAACATCAGACTAAAGACCTAATTTTTATATGAGGCATCCCCATGAAAAACTAAAAAATCACTGATATAGTAAAAATCGTTATTACCTTAGCACAGGATCACCCTGAATGCAATGTTTTGATTGGATTGTGAAGGTCTCCAGTTCTGCCATTGCCAAAAGTGTGTGAACTTCTATGAAGGTGATCTGTATTAATTTTCTTATCATTTGTGTGGCTTATAGTTTAGTTTATAGATTATAGTTTAATTTATAGATTAATTTATAGATTAATATTTATTTAATTACTGATTCATTCATTTGTACAGTATTACCATACACTCTATCAGAAAATGCTTTTGAGGTACAGTAGTCAAATGTATTATCTATGTGAAATGCTGAACTATAGTATACAGTACTATACTGTACATCTATCCATCAACCCATAAATCAGTTCAGTATTGCCTCATCATTAGCACAGGGACCAATGATAAGGCTACTCACTTCTGACAGTGAAGGCAGTGACTAACTGCACACCACCCTGTGAGCAACAAACCCCCATCACTCACTGGAAGTAAACCCCATGAGCTACACTTGGTTGGAGCACATTAAAGTGCTCAACTGCCAGGTATCTAAAAACTGTAACAGGGCAGTGAGAGTGATGCACTACATTACACAGCACAAAAGCCCACCCTTGATCTTGTGCATGCGTCAGAGAACTGTACCATAAAGGGCAAAGCACTCAGGTGTAACAAGGACACCACCTTGTATATTGATACTGAAAGAACAGTAATATGGTACTGTTTAAATTTCATAAGTGAACATCATACTGTATATTTTTATGAACTTTGTTTAATGCTTAGCATTATCACTGTCATTTTTTAAATTATGTTAGTAACAGATAGCAGTAACACTTTGTCTTAATACATAACATGATAAATGTAAGCGAATAAGTTCGATCCTAAAAAAAAAAATGCATCAAGTACAGATCCTAAATAGGTTCGGGTTATTTTAATTTCAACTTTGCTCAACACTTGAGAACATTTTATGTTTGTGTGGATTTTGCAGTTCTTCCTTGGGACGCCTCATATGTACTTGAATAAGGCAATGCAACACCTCTTAGAATAGTTCATTGTACAGACACAAGCAGTATTCCAAAAAAAAGTATTTCTCATTAAAACTTATTTTCTATGCCTTGCAATGAGTCCAGTCATATTTTGACACTGAAAGGGAACCTGCACATGGTGGCACTCTGCACCCTGGATGGAGCAGCTGTGGCATCCACCTGGGAGTCAGACCTCCCCACATTTCGCTACACCTCACTGTGAGAAGAACCCTTGTCCAGCCCTGGTGAGGTGCTGTTTACCACAAGGGGTGGTGGATCCCTACACAGTATATTCAAGGGGTGGTGAATCCCTATGCAGTATACACAAGGGGTGGTGGATCCCTACACAGGATATACAGTAGTGTACAGCACTATACTTTATATGTAGGACAACCCCACAGAAGCAGTTGCTTATTTGTGGGCAACAGGTCTGCTCAGCCAAACAGACCAGGTTTAAGTAACAACAACAACAGTAACAGTTTGAGGGTGCAAGAGTCTCTTGTTGCTAGGAATTTACTGTTTCATCATGTGTTTTTGCTTCAATATTTCAGAGACCCGTTTTGAACATCATTGCATTCATCAGAGGTTATCAGGTTTCTGTTTTGAATTTGGATGGTAGATTTTGTTTCCTTTGAGTTGCTGCTAATTGTGATGGTGAAACTAAACAAGTAGATACAATTATTATTTAGATATTGTTATAATACTTTATCATAACACAGCAAAGTTAAATCTGGTATTATAGTGCCTCATGTCCTTTGATCACAAGGACATGGTACTGATTCTTGGTTTGTAGTGTACATCTTTGATATTGCCAAAGGTGAATCTCTTTACAGATAATGGCATCAGTAATGCATGTCTTAGGATTTAACAGTTCTGAAACCTGTTCAGAGGTTAGAAAGATAATTTTATCTTTGAATACTGTATATGTAGATATGACTTATGTTCCTGTGCAAAGAACTTAGAGTTTTACACTGCCCTAATCCTACAGCACTAAACAGAACTGACCAGCCAGCTCATTCAGGCTTTCCTGATGCAGATCTCTTTATATTCAACCACTTCTCCAGCTTTTTTTTTTTTTTTCAGCCTCATCATTAGTTACTGACCCTTTTCAAGATCAAGTCGTCCTTGTACACCCCATTTCCTTGAACACATAATTGTAAAGTCAGTGGTTTGCATTTCATCATACATATGTAACGATGGAAAAATAAATTGTTTCACAATCATTCATGCTTGCTTTATCATAAAATTTACGTGACAATACAGGACAAGAAAGCATCACCAGATAAACAGAAATTTGTCACTACAAGGCTCAAGTTACTGTATGTGCGTTAAAAAGTATGGAAAACATTTCAGTATTTAAGGGCTGTATTAGTGCTTATACTTGTTGCACATCACCATTATAAGTGGCCATTAGTTGAATACTCACTTATGATCTTAAGAATACTGTAGGGTTAAAGTGTCAGTATTATGAGTTTAAATAGCTGGGTACTGTATTGTTTTGAATTTTATATTCCAAATTGATAGTGTGACTGATTGTATGAATATAGCATACTATGCTGCATAAAGTCTGAGTGATAGTACAGGTATCAAAAGAGTGCATTTACATCGCCATTCATAGTACTTGAGGTACTGCACTTTATATAACATGAAGTCCTGAATCTTTGTCTCAAATATGGTGTCAAAAATGTAAAAACTGTGACCAGTTCTATTCCTCTTGTGCACTGCTTGCAAACTTGCTTTTCTTAGTGAATATTTTTGTGTTTCACTTCCATGTGGTATTTCTACTGAGAGTAATGAAAATGTATTTGCATTATTTTATATATGCATTCATAACAAAAGAAGCAAAGATTTTGCACTGGAATTACAGTATTATGTAATGTTACCAGTTCCAGTACAGTATCACACTACACATAGGTCACAAAATCTGAGGAAAATTAGTATTACATAACAGAATCATTCCAAGAATTAAACCTTTGTAATCATGACAGTTATCGTTGATGTTGGGTGGGATGGTAGGACAAGAAAAATCAAGCATGTGGATGTAGTTGGCACATCATTAATTTTAAATTTAATCAGTATGTGACACCTGAGTACACTAGGCCATCTTTGAGCCATTCCTAAACTAAATTCATGCTAGCATATTAATTTATGCCTGCTGATGTTCACTAAGACTTCATTAGTAAATGCAAGCCAATGATAAGTGATTAGATATAAAACAGCACTTATTCGTTTTCGTTTTCGTTTTCGTTTTTGAAGGCTCCAACATGCTTGCATGTGTCGGCCTTGGTCACCTAATGGCGGCTCTCCACGCTGCTCGATCTCTGGCAGCCTCCCTATTCAGTCCCTTAACCCTTAAGTCACATTTAATGACCTCGTCCCATGTCTTTCTCGGTCTACCCCTCCCCCAATATTAACACTTCTCACCCTCTGTACCCAATTATCATCCCCCATCCTCTCCACATGTCCAAACCACCTCAGCCTACCTCTCCTCATCACAACACCAATACACTCCAGTCCCATCCTACCTCTCAACTCTTCTATCGTAAACCCAGCCCCCCCAGGCCTTGCACGCAGGGACACACTGCACATCCACCTAATCATTGTCATTTCTGTACGTTTAAACCTGCGAATATCTTCTTCCTTTACTGCCCAGGTCTCACTACCATACAGCATCACACTCCTAACACATGCTGCATACAAAGACCCCTTAGCACGTAAGGAGAGTCCTCTCAATGTCAGGAGAGGCAACAGCTCCCTGAACTTCTTCCAACCACTTCTCACTCTAGCAACCGAGCTAACTCCAGCCCCACCTCCGGCACATAACATGTCTCCCAGATAACAAAACTCCTCCACACACTCAAGAGACTCACCTGCAAATTCAACCCTCTCACGCCTAACAATCTCCACCTGCTCTCCCCGACACACCGCACACATGAAATCAGCATTATCTCGCAGTCTACCTCTAATACCACTACATCTCTTGTGCACCCATCTATCACAAACACTGCACAAGATGGAATTACTTCCCACACCCATGTGGCAAACTGCACATGGCCACTCTCCCTCTCCTCTGATTGTACCGCCACCAACCCTAGATATCATCACTTTTGTTTTATCTGCATTTACCCTTAAGCCCTTGTACCCCATACCATCTCTCCACTTCTTAAATCTTTCCTCAGCCTCCCCTTCATTCTCAGCAATCAACACCAAATCATCAGCATACAACATCTCCCATGGGAGTCCATCTCTGAAGTCACGTGAGAGGGCTTC